>JAAGNO010025589.1:7078-39723 GCA_033439905.1 Ceryle rudis | reverse complement strand
TGCATAGCTAGCAAGGAACAAACTGGCATGACTGAGAACCTTCTGGCCCTTAGATTCCTATTTTCCCTTACCTTCTGCTGCAGCAGAAAAGGAGTAACAACCCAGTCTCTCAAAACACCTTGTCTAATCTGTGTATCTGGCTGGGGGGGAGAGCTGTGCAAGGAAACCTAAATATTCTCTCAGATTGTTTTCTAGGTTTTTCAGGAGAAACTTTGTCCATCACAGATCCTTTTTTTGTCTTCGAGGGACAAACTAGGTGGATAAATGGCCAGTATAAGGATGTGGTTCCTTGATCTTGAAAGTGTGAGCAGTCAAGCGAAGAAACTGCGCTAGCAGAAAGCAGAGAGTTGCAGCAGTTAAATATTCCAGTACTCAGAGGGTCACAGCAATGCTAAATGTGCTTTCCCATTGGGACTATCGCCATGAAAGGGCACTCTGAGGACAACGTATAGAGTTTCTAAGGTTTCCCAGGAACTGTCACCTCAGCCCATACTTAAGGAACTAAGTTGTGGTATTCACCCCTGCACCTCCCAATAGGTCCTCTGTAGTTGTCAGCCAGTCAGGTTTTCAATTTCTAATGCTAAACATTTCTTATGAAGTCTAAATGTCTCTCTACCCAAGCTGCTTTATCAGTAAACTTCCAATTTTCCTGGGGCCTTTACATTAACATAGCACAGATCTTCAGTCATTACATCTTAGGACACTGAGGAGGCAGTGGGTTGCTGCCAACAGAAGAGTCAACACTGAGCAATTTTACTGGAGTTTTGCACACTCAATTGTAAGGAAAGAGATTGTGTAAGAAGCAATGAAAATGAATAGATGGTTTTAATGACATGATCAATTTGTCATGATGTAGCAGGTTAGCCCTGGCTGGGGGCCAAAGTTCTACCCAGCGGCTCAATCACTCTCCTCCAACAACAGGGGGAGAAAATAGGACGCTAAACCTCATGACTTGATATAAAGACAGAGAGATCAAGCACCAGTTACCATTACAGGCAAGGGAGACTCAAACTGGGGAAAATTAATTTATTGCCAATTAAAGTACATCCATAGAAGCAAAGACAACTCTTAAAGAAGCCCTTCTCTTTCAACTTTTTCCCAGTCTCAGCCTCACCCCTTCACTCCCAGCTCCCCCAACCCCAAGGGTCCCAGAGGGTGGGGATAGGGGTTGCAGTGAGTCCATCCCAGCCCCTCTCAGCCACTCCTCCCTCTTCGCCCATTGTGTCCTAGATCCAGCACCAGCCCTTTCCCAGGATCTAGCCCTTCAGGGACAACCTGCTGCATCTGGAACCATCTGTCTCTGGCCCAGGGCAGCCCCAGCCACTCATCACAGTGGCTGCCCTGAGGCAGACCCCACTGCCAGCACCTGGGCATGGGCACACTATACACATGAGAAGAAAAAACTTGAACTAGGACTAAGGCATTTAAAGTTTAAGGAGCATTATATATCCATTTTAGCTTAAAAATAAACTATATGATTCTAGCTGAACAAATTGAAGGAAAATTATATAATTAGAGGAAATTTATGTTTCATGGATCTTGCAGGAGATTTGTATCTTGGGATATTTGAAGACATGTCTGTGGGGCAGGTTTAGTCTCACCTCTTCCAAATGACAGCTCAGAAAAACTCCAGCGGTTCCTTGTTGAGCAGGTAGGTCAGAGCCACAGAGCTCTTATGATCTTCATCAGGTTAAGGTCAGCAAAAGCCATGTGAGCCTATAGCAAATATGAATAACTAGAAGTTTTCTTCTTAGCCAGGAAATAAACCTGCTACCTTTCGCTAAACTCCCGAAGCCCATCATGTGGGTATGGCAGTGAACAATGCAAGCCACCACTTCAAGTCCTTCTTTTCTGCGTGTGGACCAGGACCACTTGAACTAAGCAGCGAAGATCAATCAGAACAGCTCACCTTGCTCCCTAAAGCAACTGTGAGTCATACCCTTAATTTGGTTTACCCACTGTTTGGTTCCTGCTGTACTGCTGGGGCTTAGTTGAGTTGGATGCATGGCAAGTTGCTGAAGTAGTTCTCAAGTGGAAAATAAATATAACACACTTTGACAGTAGAATTTTTGTCCTCCTTGTACCTAGAAGACCTGCTTGAAGAGAGGTAATAGATTGGCAGGACACTTTAATATCATAGACAAGCTGGACATCATCAATAAACATCGTAGATGTTGAAATCCCAAAGGAAGAAAAGGTAGCAATGAAGGAAGTAACCCTGCAATGTCTCTTTCCTTCCTCACAGTTCTGACAAGAAAATTATCTTTGATGGTTTTCAATACCACAACATGACTAAAACTCGAAGGGAACAACTCTCCCTCTCTGAACTCTATCACTGTGTTCACAAATTCCCCATCCTGGAAAGGGCAGGATTCATCTGCCCACTCTTTTATCCGTCTCCTGTGCAGCTGTAGATGTAAATTCTGCTTAAAAAAAAAGGAAAAAAAAAAAAAAAAGAAAAGAATTTAAGCTCTTGTATCTCAGCCAAGATATGATGTACTTTTCAACATCAGAAAATTGGAAAATCTCAGCCTAAACTGGAAGTTGAAATAAATGAGCTCTGAGATCTCCACCTCCGTGGGAGGATTTGTTTTGTCTTTTCTTCTTCTTGGCTGCTTGTGAGGTTTGTTTGGGTTTTTTTTTCATGAGCTTTCTTGCCTCTTGCCTTACTATGTCATAAGCAAAATTAAAAAAAAAAGCATTTGACCAGAGAGTCTGTTAGGCAGCATGGAAAAGAGGGAAAACTGACTGCTCAGCTGAAGACATCACAAGCAGATACTCTCGAGTGATAAAGGTGGGAAAGATACAGCTTCTTATACAGATGCCAGTGCTGAAGACCCATTTCCAGACACGGGAGCCTGTATTGCTTGCAGACAAACAGCTGCACTGTGAAGACAAGAGCAGGCACTAGGTTTTATGAGCTAGTCCATAGAAAGAAGAAATGGCTCCCCCAACCCTGTGCATTGACCCTTTCTGTCTGGCCAAGATCTCCCAAAGTTTCAGTCAGCCACTGGGAGGTTCAGGACAGTAAATCCTATTTTGGTGGGTGGTGTTATAATAAAAACCTTGAACTTGGGAGAAGTGCTCAAGGTCCAGGCAGAGGGGAAGGATTTTTCTAAAAAGGATCTATAAAAGCCATGCATGAAAGCTAAGAGCACCCATGCTAGGAAATAGGAAATGCTGAAAGCAGATTAATCCCTCTCCTCTGGAGGATCTAAGAGTCTTAGCACAATACTCATTTAAACTCTTCTTAATATAGGAGCTACTTTTGAAAGAGACTGCTGGAAGTGCAAGAGTCTGCCTAGGATGTGGATGTAGAATCACATGTATGAAATCTCTGGGAATACAAGCTGGGACAGATCCTGATCACTTCATTTCCTGGTCAGCCAGTTTTGCTTGATAAGATTTTGTCTCCTCTTATGCAAAGTGAGGAACCCTGCCTGGAGGAGCAGCCAGGATTTTGGAGTTAATGCCAAACTGGGCGATGTCAAAATCTCATCAACTTTCAGCATTAAGAGGATATTTTGAAACTGTGGGGAAAGAAACACATGAAAAACAAGCCGTGGTAATGAATTTTAAGAAGTAATTTAATGCTACTCATGATGGGGGAGGATAATCTCTTAGACTGATGAACAGTCTAATTAAGGCTAATTTATGAATAATAATTCAATCTAAATAGCCCATGTGTGCATGTGTGTGTATGTGTGTTTGTGCAAATAGTGAGTCTGCCTCAGCACTTGGTAATCCTGCGAGTGTTTTGGCAAGGGTGCTAATGAACCATCAAGTACAGAGATCTAGTTGTCTGACAATACTTCATAATAAGAACGGGAAATGAAGTGTAAAAAAGGCACTGGTTATGAATGCATTAAATGTTGTTGGCTTTTTACACTCGTATGAAAAGAGTGAGCTACCAATGAATGGAATTGTACCAGGCAGCACCGGAGGTGTTTCAGATGCACTCTTTGATCATTTATGCTCCTGAAGTAGAGTTTTTGTTTGTCTTGCCTTAGTTTTAAGAATCACCCACCAAATTCCTTGTTGCAAGGTTATTAAAAGTATTTTTTATCTGTCATAAAGCAAAAGCTATGAATTCCCTGAGAGGAGAAATATGGAAAAATAAATCCCTCCTATCTAGTTCTTATCTCTTAAACAAGTGTTTCTAAGCAGGATTAGATTTATATTGCTGATAATGCGTAGAGCAATGTTTCTCAGCATTTTGCAGAAGGAACTAAAGGAAGGAAACAATGTTTTCAATTTCTTTGTTTCTTTCCAAGGAACACTCACTAAGAACTTTGCTGAGAGATTACATTGGTGTGATCAATGCCTGTTTTGTTGGTTTTATTTTCACTCAGGCATAAGATGTATAAGCAGAACATAAATAGCAGTAGGAGAGAAGAATTACCCACTTCTTACATAGAACGCTGGAGAAACCACTACTGCAGTGCTGTGTGCAGTTTTCATGTCCTCATTTTAAAAATAAAAGAGAAAAAACAGACTTAGTGGAGAGCTACAAGATTTGTCTGGGGTGTAGCAAACATGCCTTCCTAAAAGATGCCAGGGCTGTTTGATGGAAAGTTTAAGAGGCCTAATCATTCTCTGTAGGAACATCTCACCCGATCTGTGGTGAACAGCCAGGTTCCAAAACTGGCAGTCCAGGAATCAGGCTGGAGAATGTTGTGAAAACAAGTAATGAGAATTACCCTTTGCATCTGTGGCCTCCATCCTTCTTAAGAAATTCTAAGTGAAAAATTCCCTGCAGAATAAGAGTGGGAAAGGTGGCCTTAACGCAGGGACAAAGGATGCTAGCTGCTTGCAACAGGGCCATATCTGGAGGTCACTGGTTTAGTGCAGTTTAGGGAAAGAGATTACAGTGGCAATCCAAACCCAGTGTGGTGAGACAACAACAACAGGGTCCTTTTGTGTTCCTTTGTCCTCTGACATCTCATGTGGGACCAAACCCCATTGACAAAGACATGTCTACAGCTATGGTAGAGGCCCTGACTCATTGTAATCTGGTTCAATCTAGTCAGTCCAGTGAAAGGACTCCAAAGAGCAGTTTGTCCATTCAGACAGTAAGTGGCTACTTTAGGACAAACTGAATTTCTCTTTTTGACTAAGGAAGTAATTAAGTTCCCAAAAAGTAAGTGTGTAGATCCACCTGAAGTATTTTAGGATAACCACACAAAGCTGACAGATACTACATGGAGAAACACTGTAAGATAATGTCTAGGGTGGTGGTGGGAGTCAGGAGAGTCTTCTGTGCAGGTTAGACCAGGACTCACCATCCCTTCTTTCACCTCTGATTCAGATCAAATACCACCACCTTCTTTTGGGACCATCTTTTGTGTATCATCAGTTCTTCTGGGACTTGGGACCATCCAGTCCCACCTTCTTCCACATAAATAACTTGCACCCTCTCCTCATCCCGGACCTTCTATCTTTCATCCATCTATCTTCTTCTGGCAACGTGAATTGTCTATTCCCTCCCTAAAAATTGTCTATTCATCCCGCCTTCTTGCAAAGTAGCTTCTGGCCACACTGAAGTCCCATTCCAACATCCAGCAATGATTCCCTTGACCCTTCACCCTCCCAACACCTGTCAAGCCTCTCCTAGCTTCACTCCTTGACAGTCATCACAGCACTTCTGCCAAGCTGACCTTGCTCATAGATGCACAGGGGTAAAAGCCTGTGAAAATGGGGAGTATATAGTTACTTAACCCAAATAGGAAGCTCAGCACCACTCAGTGTTTGCTCACTCCCCTTCAGAGGGATGGGAGAGAGAATCAAAGGGGTGAAAGTGAGCAAACTCTCAGGCTGAGATAAAGACAGCTTAATAGACACAAAGACCAAAGCTGTGTGCACCAGCAAAGCAAAATAAGGAATTCATTCGCTAAATCCCATCAGCAGGCAGACTTTAGCCGTGTCTGGGAAAGCAGGACTCTGTCATGCATAACAGTGACTCAGGAAGACAAATGCCATAACTCTAAGTGTACCCCCTTCCTCCTTCCCTCCAGCTTTTATTGTTGAGCATCATATCACATGGTATGGGATATTCCTTTCATCAGTTGGGTTCAGCTGTCCCAGCAGTGTAACAGCTGAAACATCACTGTATTACCAACACTGTTTTCATCACAAATCCAAAACATAACTCTATTATACCAGCTACTATGAAGAAAATTAACTCCATCCCAGCCAAAACCAGTACAGAGTAGAATAAGGAGTTTTCAGCTTATCTCCCCAAATGTCAGTACTGTTCCATGGATATGAAAGAGGAAGATTTGTGGGGGGTAAACAGGAAAAAGGTGTAGTAAAAATACAAAACCTACATGAAATTTCATGAGTGACAACTCTTGCCAAAGGCCTCCACACTTTTCATAGAGCACAAGAGGCACCAGGCTCTTTGCTTGTAATCTAATGCTTGAGAATCATTAGGCTAAAGAAGCATCTATTAAGCTTTGGCTTTTTTCAGAAGAGTAGTGAGATAGCTTTTCTACTCTCTTTTTCAGCATTGTCTTCTACTACTTTCTTTTTTTTTTTTTTCTCTTTTCTTTTTTTTCAATGTCTGAGACGCAGGCAGCTCTGTAAAGAGCTTCAGACAAACACAATACTCCCCTGAAACTGACGTCTCTCTACTTAGTTCTCTAGCTAGGGAGTTACTTTCTTATATAAAATCAATTACAACTTTTCTGAAAAACTGATTGACTCTGCAAAGTAATCATAAAGTGAGTTACTCGGATATACTTCATTTCAAGCCACATTCTTCTTTACAGTTGCAGTAGAAGATGAGAACCAAGGGAAAGACAATATATATATCAACCTATAATGCATTGTTCACATGCAGTGGCTCATGATACTCAGCAGTAGCATCTAAAAATAGGCCACAAAATGGGAAGAGATATAAATATACATATATATATCTTTAAAGTTCCAGAAAAACTTATTCTGCTATTTCAAACAACGAAACTAGGGAAAAAAAAATCCAAACATCTACATCATTTCTGTATTAAGACTCACCAAAAAGAGAGAACAGCTGGATGCTGAAGGGCTCAGTTTCTGAGGGACGTGACAAGAAGTGGCATTATGAGAAGATATCATAGTAAAAGACTTCAGTGGCTGGTGAATGAATACCGGGTTGGAGTTACGTTGGGTAAAGAGAGAGACAGCTCGTACCATACTGGCCCCAGTACAGCACAAATACAGGGAATGCTCCATATCAGCAACGTTCTGCGCTCTGCTTTTTCTAAAGGGCTGCTGTTATTACTGGGAGTATAAAACAGTTTATAGAAAGAAAATTATTCTGGGGAAATGCTGCTTGAAAACATCTGCTGTCCTCATAGGGTATTGCTGCAAATAACTGACTGCTTTATCACCAAGCAAAGAAATTTGGTGGATACAAGTTTATATAAGGTTTACAATCCATACTAAGATGTGAGATAGCAACTCAGTATTATCTACAAAAGAATCTAAGAAGGAAATTGTAGCAGATTAGGCACCCATCCTACTTAGGTCCTTTTGCAAGAGCCATGAGACACCTTTATACACCTCTGTATGCAGAAACCCCTTAGGAAACTCCCCAAGCTTTAATCATAGCCCTTTGAATGAGGTTTGAATCTTCAATTTCAAGTTCCAAACACAGAAATGAATCATGAGTGGAATTTTCCCTTCACTTTTCAGTTCATCTCTGAGACTCCCCTTCCCCCTCACAGCATTTTCAGAGAGACACAGGCTGTATATGCAGAGCCCAAAAAGACACTCTTTTTTTTTTTTTTTCTTTGCTGGAGGAAAACAAGCAAAGTGAGCCGTCAAGCCAGGATTGCATGTGTTCACTGATCTGACACATTTTGACTGATCTCTCCTCTTTGTCCCTTGTGTTTCTGTCTCAGCCTTCTCTCTTTGCCCTTAGCTTCCTTTGAGATCAACAGAAAGTTTTTTTTACCACACCCTAACTGTTATTTACAAACTGTAAGCTTGGAGGTTGGAAAGCTTAACCATTTTCCTTTAAATGTATGTTTTGATTGTGGAAAAAACAGTGTCTTTAGAAAATTTCATCAAAATTACTTCTGCTGTTTGAAGGAATGAGGCAAAGGAAAGAAACAGATTTAGAGTAATTTTAAGTAAATCTAGGGTAGTAAATATGCCATAGATTTAAAGTAGTTATTTCACTGTTTTCATGATGATTCTCTAACACCTCCTTGCTCACCTCCATGCCTCACTTACCAGCAGTGTTCTGTCTGCTCTCCTTATGCATGATGAGATGCAGTTTCAGCAGAATATGTTCCACATATCTGCTCCACATACTCTATTCCACATATCTAGGTCTTTGGGACCCACAGGAAAGCTGGAGAGGCACTTTTTACCAGGGCTTGTAGTGACAGAGCAAGGGTTAATGGCTTTAAACTAGAAGAATGTAGATTCAAATTACAAATTAGGAAGAAGCTTTTCACTGTGAGGGTGGTGAGACACTGATACGTGTTGCCCCAGGGAGGTTGTAGATGCCCCAACACTAGATGTGCTCAAGAAAAGGTTGAATGGAGCTCTGAGGAACCTGGTCTAGGAACTCTGAGGAATCTTCCAACCCAGGGGGGTTGGAACTAGATGAACTTTAAGGTCCCTTCCAACCCAAAACATTCCATGATTCTGAAACTCTCATTCTAGTAAGCATGCTCTATCCCAGGGTTTAGAAGATTGGATTTTTCCTGTGTTGCTTCTTTTGGCTGCTAAGGGTGTTAAGGACACCTATGAGACTGAAAGCAGGGTGGCTGACACCCAAGCAGCCAAGAGGAGTAGAAGGGAAAAGAACCAGGCTGTGAGTAGCAGTCTAGGGAGTCCAGGGAATGGAAGACTGCAGGTGGGGGAAGGGAACTGCACTGGAACAAGCAGCAGACAAGGTCAGGGAAGAACAGTCCCCAAAAAATAAATACAATTCCCTGAGCTCTACCACTGCCCTGGTATCCTGCAACTTGCTGTCTTAGACCAACAGCAAATGGGACACGAGGAAAAGCATGAAGCCCACCTACCACAGCATTGCAAGCCCCATAGAACCTGCACAGGGGTTGCATTCTGGTCTTTTGTCATCTCACACTTCTAAGAGTGAATCTATCGCCTCTACTGGAAGATAGAGGACTACTGCAAGAAATACAGCCTGAGGGCTCCCGGCAAATTACAAATTAAGTTCTCAGACTGACAAGTTTAGCTAAGTCTGTAAGCAGCCCAGACGCAATCTTGTGCTGGGAGAGAATGGCAATAAAAAGCAATCTTGCTTTTATATTGCTGAACAGAGGCAGTAAGCATTTAAAGAAATGCTCAGCCAGCAAACTGGAAGAGTAACAGTAAACCACTATATTTTTGTCAAAATTCAAACCACCTCAAGGAGTAAATTAACACTAACCAGTTCTGAGCAGCTCACCACATCAGAAATGACAGCGTTGCTGTATTTATAGTTTCAGTAAGCTTCAATTGCTGGAGCAAGGAACCTTTAAAGGAAGCTGGGTAATTTCAAGATGTTGTGGTTTTAAGTGCGTTAGTTGTGTAAATGGGTAGTTCTTTGCCTGAACTATTTTTAAAGATTTTTAAAGAATTACTCATCTGTATTTAACACCGCTAAAAAAGATACCTGTCCAGTATATTGAGACATCAACCACCAAAGGAAACTGGGGGCCATGGAGAATGCACTGGGGACTATTTTGTCAGTATTGGAATACTCTGTATTCCAGTTTAATATCTGATTCCACCAAGTTCAGTGATCAGTGACAATAAACATTTCTTTGTTACACTTTGAAAGTTACTTTTATGGTGTAATCTCTTTAAGAAAGTCTCAAAGATAAGACAGGTAAGTTATGATTGCATCCACCGTGGGGAAGAGCAAAAAGAAGCTCTGAGGAACCAATTTTTCAGTGCCAGAATTGAGAATAAGGATTAATGTGCAAGTCTTCTGTCTGCAGGTGAACCTCAATAACTCTGCCTTCAACGTGCACTGTTGCCAAAAGAGCTGGTTTGGTCTCATTACCCCAAGGAACTCATGCTTACCTGAGTGCAGGTTTCGTGAAGGGGGGTGGTCATTTGGACACAGGAGGAAATTTTTTCACAATGACAACAATCAGCTGTTGGAAAAACCTCCCCAGGGAAGTCGTGGAGTTCTTGACATCGTACACTTTTAAGATTCAGCTGGACAGGGTACTGGGCCACCTTATCTAGACTGTGCTTTTCCCAAGAAAGGTTGGAACAGATGTTCCTTGAGGTTCCATCTAACCTTGTATTCTATGATTACCACCGGGTAGCCAGAGTTACTGTAGGAAGAGCAAGTGTCTGATCGGGTCCCCCTTTCACCTTCACCTGAATAAGGGAGTCTGCTTCCTTCCAAGAAGCTCACCAATTTAGCATTCCTGATTTCCTTATCTACCACAGTTTGTTTCTATGACTACTAATGAAGAAAATGATCCTGGGCATTTTTTAATCAAGACCTATAAAGTTTAAGTTCCCTAGTGAGTGTACTGATTTTGGCCAGAATAGAGTTAATTTTGTTCATAGCAAGTGATATAATGAGCTGCTATGAAGTAGCTGTATGAAGTGATTCTGACTCTCTGAGGTGATTCTGCCCCTCTAAGCTGCTCTTGTAAGAACCCCCCTGGAGTACTATGTCCAGCTCTGGAGCCCCCAACACAAGAAGGACATTGATCTGTTGGAGTGGGTCCAGATGAGGTCCACAAAGATGATCAGAGGGCTGGAGCATCTCTCTTATGAGGACAGGCTGAGAGAGTTGGATCTGTTCAGCCTGGAGAAGAGAAGGGTCTGGTATATTTTAGCTATTGCTGAGTAGTTCTTACACAACATCAAGGTGTTTCCTGCTTCTCACACTGCCTTGCCAGCAAGTGGGCTGGGGATGCACAAGAAGTTGGGAGGAGACACAGCTGGGACAGCTGACCCCAGCTGACCAAAGGGATATTCCAGACAATATGAAGTCATTCTCAGCAATCAGTAGGTGTGGGGGGGAGAAGAAGGAAGGGAGGACTTTGGATGTTATGGTGCTTGCCTTCCCAAGTAACCATTAGATATGATGAAGCCCTGCTCTCCAAGATCTGCATGCCAATGGGAAGTAGTGAATGAACTTACACTGTCCTGTTTGTGTGTGCAGCTTTTGCTTTGCCTATTAAATTCTCTTTATATCAACTCACACGTTTTCTTGCTTCGGCCCTTCTAATTCTTTTCCCCAGTTCACTGAAGGGGAGTGAGCAAGCAGCTGTGTGGTGCTGAGCTGCCTACCGGGGTTATCCCACCACAGTGAGCCAAGAAATCTTGCAGAATATTGGTTGGGTATGAACAGTCAAAAAAACCCCAACCCTCAGTGAGGTACAAGACACCATCTAGAACATGATCTAGGTGGCCAAATTTTTCGTACCTCTGACATAAAATAGTACAGCCACTCTTTAGATCATGTTAATGTAAAAAGGTACAGCTCTTTTTGAAATACAGCAGCTAGAACAAATTCTTCCACTTATTCTCAACATCCATTGTGATGTCTGGGATCTTATCCTGTCTCATGTAGAAACTAGTAGGCCCAGGAACACTCCAACAGGAGTGGATCCCATGTTCAAAAGTTGCATTCCTGTGCAAATTCTCCTACCTCTAGTAGGAGTTACCATGCCTACAGCCTTTCTGCCAGAGCTATACTAGCCTCTTTTATCCTACACACATGGAAAATGGAGATGTGACATCTCAAACTTTACTTTAGATTTGATTGAAATTGGCCACCAGGTTAATACTTGTGAGGGATTAGGGGATGCTGACTAACAAACAGGCAGCATGTCCACACAACCACATTTCCTACTGATTTCAGTACGTACTCAGACTAAAAACAAAATAAATGTGTCATGATTTCTACCCATTCTCCTTACTCTAATTTAGAGAAGCTTTTTTTTTTTTTTTTGGTCAGGACACAGGAGCTATCATAACTAACATCCAAGATCCCCAGAGTATCATTTAGAGAAGAGTGACTGCAAACATCTGTATTCAGCTTCCCTGGAGGCTCAGACTCCCAGGTGAGTCAATACACAGCTCTCAACCTATATGATCATATTACTCATTAGCAGTTAACCAAAAAACATTTCCATGGGCCTAATGAGCCATGACTACCATTCCAGCTTAGGTGCATTTTGCCTTACCAAAAAAAAAAAAAAACAAACCCAAAAAACCAAACCAAATTTGTTTTGCTCTGGATGGGCAGTTGAATGAAGAAAGCATTAAGAGACAGAGGCAGCTAACCTGCTAGCAGTACTCCTCACAAAGAAATGAGTCTGTTCTCCGAAGATTACAAGCTTGGCTTAAAATAACAGCTTTTATGAAATGCTGGCCTCTCTGCCCACAGGGGGACCTCCATTCATGCAAACTTTCCTTTGCAGCAGCGTGTGCTAGAATTATTTGATTTAATCTTCTCCCTTGTCTTTTTGAATGAAAGCTGAGAATATCAAGTCTTTGCTGTTGATTCTGGCAGCTGGGACTTGCTCTAAGAAAAACATCAACTATTATGTGACTCACAACTGTGACACAAAACTTCACAGGACTACTAATGCCATCCTTCCAGCCCGTTTTGTTAAAGTAGCCATTGCATTTCTTAAGGTGTTCAGAAGATGTCTTCTGTCCTTGTGCCTCCATTTATGCTGAATAAAACTAGACCATGGACCAGCTCATGTTATCCTGTATCCAGCCTTTATGATTTAATCATAAGGTTACCCCATGGCATGATTCTGGTCCATAGTAACTAACATGGGCAGTTCCTGGGCCAGCTTCACGGGACAGTGCAGCCAAACCACTAGGGTCAGGAGGTAGCTAGCTGGGTCCCAATACACAGTTTGGCCAAGAGGCTTGGGAAGATGGTTTAATCATGTGCATCTAAATTGTGCCATACTTGCTCTAGCAAGCAAAGGCTGAAGCACATTTTATTACCAGGGAAGACACAGCTTTCCAGACCAAATACGGAATATGTTCAGTAAGGGACTAAGTATGACCTTCACTAAAGTTTTCAATTAAGCAGTACTCAGATTTATGTCTTAATGAAAAAAACAAACCATAACTGTGTTTGCTATCTTGTCAATCAGAGAGCTACCAGTACAAAGCTTTGCTTTCATAGTCCTCTTGTATTGTGCAGGTCTTGAATGTTTTCTGTTGTATCACGACACTAAAATCCACAAGATCTTTCTAGATTTAAAAAATGTATTAATACTAATCTCTTTTTTCTCCTTTTGGTCTCGCTCTCTCTCCTTACCTGTGCAGTTAGCCAGATGGTAACTAAGGCAACCTGGATTTATAGTGGGATGTGCAGACCATAAAATATTTTATGACTCTCCAACTCATAATATTTCTGTAAGAATCTGTGGCATAAACAAACCTGAAGTAGAAGAGCCACTCATGAATAATACAGCTGTCCTAAGTTTCACCATGAAACCTTTAATGGTTTAAACAGAGTCTCCAACTCTACCACCAGATACAGACTTCACATCTCCTCTCTCTAGAGACTGCCTATACTGCATAATGGCACCTCATTTTGCCTTCATACCATGAGTTAACCTCCAGCTAGTTTATTTTCAGAATTCTAATTGAACAATGTCAAGCAAAAGAAGGTTGTGCTGCCATCCAGCATGACCTGGGCAGGCTAGAGAGCTGGGTGGGGAGAAATCTAATGAAATTCAATAGAAATTCAAAGAGCTTCATCTGGGGAAGAACAACCCCATGTATCAGTACAGGATGAGGGCTGAGCTGTTGGAGGGCAGCTCTGGGGAAAAGGACCTGGAAGTCCTAGTGGACAACAGGATGACCATGAGCCAACAGTGTGTCCTTGCAGCCAAGAGGGCCAATGGCATCCTGGGATGCATTATGAAAAGCACAGCCAGCAGGTCAAGAGAGGTTCTCCTCCCCCTCTACTCTGGGCTGCTGAGGCCTCACCTGGAGTCCTGTGTCCAGTCCTGGCTCCCTGGTTCAAGAAGGACAAGGAACTACTGGAGAGGATCCAGTGCAGGGCCACTGAGATGATTAAGGGTCTGGAGCACCTACCCTATGAAGAAAGGCTGAGAGAGCTGTGTCTGTTTAGCTTGGAGGAGGCTGAAGGGGGATTTTAGCAATGCTTATAAATATCTAAGGGGTGGGTGTCAGGAAGATGGAGCCAGGCTCTGCTCAGTGGTGTCCAGTGACAGAACTAGGGGCAATGGTCATAAACCGGAAAACAGCAGGTTGAACCTCAACATGAGGAAATACTTTTTCACTATGAGGGTAACAGAGCCCTGGAACAGGCTGCCCAGAGAGTTGGTGTAATCTCCATCCCTGGAGACTTTCGAGAGCCTCCTAGACTTGTTCCTGGGTGATCTACTCTGGACAACCGTGCTCTGGCAGGGGTTTGGACTGGATGGTCTTTAGAGGTCCCTTCCAATCTCTACGATTCTGTGATTCCATGACTCTGTGAAATGTCCTTGGAAGAATCAAATTTGCTTGCCATAAAAAATAAGTTATTGGATGAGACTTTCCCAGCAGACAGTTTGCAGTCCGATGTCTTGCATGGCAGTAACACTAGAACACAGAGGTGAGATCTGCGGAAGGTGAGGAAGTCATCCGTGCAGGAATTCATACGGTGGTGGAAAATATCGAAAATATGGATAAAATGGATCTCACAAACAGAATACATTACTCCCATGTCCTAAGGCAGTGGAGCCCAAAGTAAAGGAAGACAAATTAATTTCAGGAGCCACCTGAGGCAAAAAACCTCGTACTGTTCCTCTTCTCCTCACTGCAGCTTTTTTGAGACCTTTCAAGTTTCAATATGTCTTATGTGCCACAACCAGAGGAGCAGAAACAGAGCACATTGTTTCCATTATGTGTCTGGACAATGTCAGCCTAGAACTAGAAGTGCTTGTCTCCTTTTCAGATTGCAAAAGACTCAAAAGCAGGCAGAGAACTGCCTGGGAAAGGTTATTCAAGGTTGTCCAGATTTGGAGAAGGGTATTGTGTTAGAGTGAAATATTGCAATGTACTCATATAATAATCCAGAGTCTATCTGCAACTGAGGCGCTCCCTGAGACTCAGCAGTGTTTGCAGGTGACTGCACTCAATGATGTGATGGGACCCTGAAGTCCTGCTGAACAGGTCCTCGCTCAGTCCCAGGCTGCATAGGTGCAGCAAGGCACAGATTCAACCCACATCTCCAGATCCACCTCCATCATTCTTCACCTATACGCTCCTGCCTCGTATTGCTCTCTTTCCATTTTATATTTGCAGGGTCTTTGTAGCCAAACATATTTGGTGTTGCCTTCCAATGTTAGACGTTGCTTTCTATTTACAATACAATTTTTGCATTTCCTTGTCCTGGAGCAAATTCTCATGACACCTGCAATCTGTGCAGTGCTAGGGCATGGCTCTGTAGACAGACTTAGCCATAATTTATCTGCTTCCCTTCCAGTGTCTTCCTAGGGTTTATGTTGTTACCACAGGAGGTTGTATACCATCAAGGGACAGTTACCACTAACACTCCACTAGCAACATTTTCCCTCCCAGGGACTGCATCATCCACCTGATGACAGCAAGAGCTGGTGCAGAGCATCAGGACATCAGCACACTGAGGTCATCTTCCAAATACTTGTCCACTGTACTAACAACAGGGGGTGTATAGAGGTCTGCACAACTACCACTAATGCACCGTTTTGCAGAGAATACTGAAAAAACCCCCTGTAATAGAGACGCCTCCTGCTTTCATGAGTGTGACAATATCTTTTCTCTTCAAAAAAACCCTTTGCCGAAGTTTGCAGAGAAACTTGAGCTGGATGAGGCTTTGAACTCTGAGACATTGGTGTCACCAATGGTTTGATGACGAAGACTGCTGCTGTGATGCTTTGTGAACCAGGGAAATAAAACTTCTGGGATCAGGTACAGAAACGAAGCTGTAGAAGTCACTTGAGAAATGGAGCAGTCAGTGGTGTAATGATTTGAAAGCTGGGGGATCATGCAAGCGATGATGTCTGTGCTACACACAAAAAATTCAATCCCTTCTCCCAAATAAGCGCCCTTGACAGATTATAACACTACATTCTGGACAGAGAGATATTGTGTGTCTGATGCCTAGACTTTTATTGAAGTCCAGGATTATGAACTGTAAATCATTTAGCCCACTTCAGATAAGTATCACTTTCAAATCGGATTATAATTTGCAAAGGCACAACATGTTCAGGGCAAAACCGTGTCAGACACCAAGATAAGGATTCCAGGAGGTTCCTCTGCATGGTGGCTTTGCAGGTGAGGAACCAGAGTATTGGGAACATCGTAGCACTGACAAAAGAGGCCTTTTTTAATTTAGCTTGAGACAAAGGTGATTTATCTGACATCCCAAGGCAATTGCCATAGAGAACTGGGGAAGTCTTTCCAACGTGCAGCTGTTTCTGGTTGCTTGTGGTGCTTTGGCACATATATATGTTATGAATGCTGTTATTGTTGTCTTCTTTTCCCTTGTGTTGTGCGAAAAGCTATGGCATTCACCACTGTGCCAATGACCATCCTCTGAACATATTTTCATTTCCCATTTTCCCACATGATGCATTTGTCCATGTCCAGTGAAACAAACAAACAGAGGAGCTGCCAGCTCTGACTCAGAGGGGTGCTGGATGCCACCGGCAGCTTCCCAGAGGAAGCCAGTGTGAAGGTTTCTCTAGTACAGCATGCAGACAGTCTCATGCATGCTTTGCCAGCTTCACAGGAAAACTGGAATTTAAATGAAGGAAACACAGGTCTCCCTCCTGCCCCTGCTTCTCTCAGAGACGTCGATGGAGTGAGTCAGAGATGAGCTGTTGCTGCGTCATCACCAAAATCATTAGGGAGAAGCCCAAGTCACAGGGAGAAGATTAAGCCATCAAGTTACTCCTCACCAGAGCGCTGAGGCGGGCAGGGGAGGATGACATTCAGCAGTGGGCTCAGAAGCAATTCCCTAGTAGGATTAAGCTGCTTTGAAGAAGAGGCCTCCCCTTCCCCTGAAGTCCCTTCCCTGCCAGGCTTTGCATTGACCTGCAAGAGGTTAAAGTCATCCACAGCCTGATGAAAAGAGAGTTTTGGTTACAGTGTTTTAGCCTTTGATGACATTGAAAAAAAACAGATGAAAGTGCACACTCACAATGTGGTTCAGTTTTGTGTCCAGCTAGGTGTGCAGGCACAGGAAGATATTGGAGGATTTGGACCCAGTTCTTGACTGTGACAGAACTTTGAGTGGCCCAGTTTTTCTCCTGTCCATATGCAGGCACTTGAAGCCTTTGCTTAGGCATCATCGAAATACTGACTACTACTCAGGCCTCACCTATCCTATGCACCTTGGGAACATGAGCTTCCTCCAGAGGCATGCTCAAAAAAACCCAGAATTTGTCCACCAGCTTCAGCTGATGAGACGTTCATAGAGCTAGCCCAAAGTAGGACCATGGTGCAGGTGTCTGAGAACAGATTTGTCCTTCTTAACTTATCACTGGGTCTGAATTCTGGGCATGACATTTGCACTTTGAAAATCTTATGGTAGAGGAACACTGGTGAATGTCTGTGGGTGTGTGGTGTGTGGGAAAAGTCAGAGAAGAGGAACATATTGTTGACTTCATCTGTATCTTTCTAAACTCCACACGGTTATTCTTCAGAGCAGGAGACCCCAGGTGGTCTTTTGTATTCCTGAAAGTGCTCAAGAGTTGTTATCTGACCAAGTCTGTGGGCTTTTTTTATTTGAACCTGGATTATTTCTCCTTAACCTGAGTTCTATATTCTAGTTTACTCTGGCACTTGCACTTATCTACTGAACTTTTCAAGGATCCACCATTTCTCTTGATTTACGAGATAGAGAGTGACAAGCCTGACTAATCACCATGGAGCTCAGTCTGTGGTATCAAACTTTCAGAGAGGTCAGGGAGGAGCTGCCATGAGAGTCATGGTCCCTTAGGAATAATTGTCTAATGTCTTCTGGAGAAGACACAATGGGGTTTGCTGTGTCCCGGTCTCCCTCTTCATGTAAGGGAGGTGCTATCCTTAGCCTTGGGGTAGCATCAGGATTCATTAACTCATGTTTGCACAGTGCTAAGTATTAATTATTAAGTCAAGCTGCCACTGAAGGGAACAAAAGGCTTTGGCTTTCTGAATAATAGGGCAACCACTTCTTGGAATACTCCCATAGCTTATTTGACAGATGCGCAGTGTGATATGGCACGCAGGAAACTGCAACCGTGTTTTCCTTTAAGTCACATAACTAAACTCACGAGTTGTCTCAAGCTCCACTGAATAGTGTGGTGCTTTGGAAGGAACACTGTGAAGCTTTGTGAAGAGCTGAAGCTCTGAAGATGAGGATTCACTGAGGGAAACTACAAAGACAAGATGACTAGTAATCAAATGGCATTTTTCTTTCAGCAGAGTCTTTTGTTGTTGTTAAAAGGAGGAGACGCACGAAGAAGTGAACATATCCCTTTCACAAACAATTATTGTATCAGCAATACAGCAGGATGCAAACACCAAATAAATTAGGACTCCACTGAAAAAGTTATTAAGCAGTAAAGTAAAAGACAGACCCTGTTCAGTGAGAAAGGTCAATGTCTTCTACTCTGCAGCTGCAGAGAGCAGGAAGCACAGAACACGGCTGCAGGATTCCCTTTGCTTCACAAATGCTTAGTAACTTCATTAGTGGATGCAGCCCTGTCATGACCAAGAATATGCCATTAGGCTAAAATAGTTTATTTATTTATTTTCTAAAGACTGTCCTGAAAAGCAGAAGCAACTGAGACTGTACCATACCAGTAGCCACCCTTTCTGCTCAGTTCTGAGATTATGTCCTTTAAACTGAAAACAGTAAGTGTCAGGTGTCACATGAGATCCCGAACTGGATATTCTACGTATATGCCATGCCTCAGCTCAACAGATGACCCAGGGTCAGTGTTTTACAGAACAGGAATGTATTTCAACTTGGAAACGCAGGGATCAACCAGGCTATCTGGCTACATGGGCATCATTTCTGCTATGAAAATTGTCAGTGATCTTCAGAGATATATTGCCCATCCATGTGGATGTGGCCATGGTCATGATTTTAACACTGGACTCTAATAGTATGTCTGTAATTGCTTACAGCCCCAACACAGCCTTTCCCAGTAGCTTATCTTCGCACAGACACGCACACGCCCTCTTCTCTCTTCATTTTAGAGGCACTACTGCAGCAAGCTTAAAGAACACTCCAAAATGACACCCCAGGAAACTCCTGCATGGATAAACAGCAGCTCTCCAAGGTCAGATGGTGCTGGGGAGTCAGTGCTATTCTATTTATTCTTGCCAGGAAACTTCTAATGCTCAGAAAGGGTGAGGGAAATGTCTTTATTATTATGATTGCTTGTTGGTTTTATCCTTAGCACTATGCAGTGTCCTGTACCACCTGTAGTAGTATTAGTAGTAGCAATAACAATAGTAACAAGAGTATTATTCTTAGGAGTCTTGGTTATGACTTCAGCTTTACTCTTAGCTGAAAAAATAGATCTCTTAAAGCACTTCAGCTTAGTCACACTGGTGAAACTAGTTAAGTCAGAGGAGAGGGGCTTGCTGGTGATGCATGTCTGCTTAAAACCAGTATGGCATCTCTAGCACATTTCCCATAGGTACCATGACACTATCAGATGGCAACAGCATTTAGTCAGAGCTAACCCGGGCAACACCAGAGATATCAAAACAAAATACACTCAAATGAGAAAGGGAGGAGCACAAGGAGATCCTCATTTGGAACATACAGGCTCTGCTCAGATTTACTGTCATCAGTTAACTGGTTCTGTAAGGCAACCACTTATGTGTAACTGATAGGTAGTAAAAAGAATTATTTGATGATTATCCCATTGCCTTTCCATTACTGGCCTGACCTGATAAGAAGCAGCTTCCCTATCCATCACAACTGTGACCGTTCTAACAGAACTCATTTTTCAGACCACTATCAGCCAGCCTTGGCTATTTTTACTCCTAGATTTATGGGGCAAATTCATCCCCTAAATTCAATTTTCTCTGATGAAAGCTTTTCAGAGTTTTGTTTTTTTTTTTCATCTTTTCTCCATTGTCTGTGAGTTATGCTTTACCTTCTCCGTCCCAGGTGTAAGTCCTGGAAGGTTATCTGCACCTGCAGGGAGATTACATTACCTTCCTGTATTTCTTTTTAACTACTGAAGTTACTATTTTCAGAAATCATGTTTTTCATTTAAATCTCACTGTAAGCTTCAGAAAATCTTAAGGTAGAATCTATGTTTGTGTATCTAAGTGGCTTTTTTCCTTCTCCCTGATAGACCTTGGATCAGCTGGTGATCTGTGAGTTTCTGTAGAAGTGAGGTCATCAGTCGGTAACACACGGGAGGATGTTCACCATTCACTCACGTTTCTGCTTTAATTATCCATTACATACCTGCAGCAGACTTGGGTACTGCTATCTGTGCTGGGCACTTTGCATCAGTTTGGAACAGCAGACTAAGAGTGCAAGTGTAAAAATAACTTCCACAGAAGGGAAGGGAGCCCTTGGGAAAAAAAAAAAATTAAATTCTCCAGTAACTCAAACACCTACTCAGCTGGAAATGTCCTGTTCCCCTTGTCAACCCCATGCAGGGATGCTGCTGCAAGCCCATTTCCCCGAGCTTAGTTTGGACATTCAGCCACATCCTATTGCAAAAGCTGAATATCACAGAAGGAAGATAAACACATTGCAAATACACAAGTCTGAGTGAAAGACAATGGTACTGATGACTCCTTGGACAATCTATAGGAAGAAGTTCTTCACTATGAGGGTAGTGGAACACTAGAACAAGTTGCCCAGAGAGGTGGTGGAGGCCCCATCCCCGGTGATATTCAAGGTCAGGCTTGATGAGGCTCTGAGCAACCTGATCTAGTTGAGGATGTTCCTGCTTAATACAGGGGAGTTGGACTAGATGACCTCTAGAGGTCCCGTCCAACCCGGGGCATTCTATGTTTCTATGAATCTGTACTGCATTCAAAGAACTAAACTGTGTCCTGGCTGCGAAAAAGATACTTTTGAGGCAGAAACCCCAGCCCTGCCCAAAAAACACTCACTGAGGGAGCAAAATCCAATATATTTCACATTTCTGCATCCCCAGATACCCAAAATCTGGCTTTGGATGTGAGGTCTTGGCTTTTGCTCATCCTTGCTTACTTTGCTGCTTCAATTATTAAGCTAAATTGCTTTAATGGTTTTGAGATTAACATTTCACTCCTCTCAGGAAGCTAAACTGTGGTTGCTTTGGAAGGTTGGCAAGGCAAGCACAGAAGGTCAAACACCATCAAACCCTCTTGGCAGTGCATAATAAGTCTGGGAAACCGAGAAGGAATAGTTTCTGATACTGCCAACCCTGACATTCTTAAGTCTGAAGCCAGACCTGAACCCAGGGAACAGACTGCTGAATCTGCTCTGCCATTTGCATGGGTACATTTGAAACAAAGGGCCAGATCAGAAGGTGATAGTCCCTGCAGAGACCTACAAAAATCATGCAGATCTGGAATTTGAGACTTAGAGATTTCCTAAAATCAAGGTATGCCTCCTGCCACTTAATCTGCAGCTAGTATGTAGGAAAGATGGAAACCCTTTGCTCAGTAGCCCTAGGTTAAGGGCAAGGGAACTGAAGCATTGTCCAAGTTCCAGGAGATCTGGCTTTGTCTTTTGCCTTCAGCAGAGCGCAGATTTTAAAAGATCCCATATGGTTTCAGGGGATGACTGCAAGGGAGAGATTTTGTCCCACAATTCTGAGTTTTCAACTAATTTTTTCTAGCCTTTTTCATATAGAATCATAGAATCGTTAAGGTTGGAAATGACCTTCAAGATCATCAAGTCCAACTGTCTACTAAACTTTATCAGGACCACTAAACCATGTCCTGAAGTGCCACATTTAGATGTCTTTTAAACCACTCCAGGGATGGTGATTCCACCCCCTCCCTGGGCAGCCTGTTCCAAGGCCTCACCACTCTCAGCAAAGAAATTTTTTCCCAATGTCCAACCTAAACGTCCCCTGTCACAGCTTAAGCCCGTTTCCTCTTGTCCTATCACCTGAGAGAAGAGACCAACACCCACCTCACTCCAACCTCCCTTCAGGGAGCTGTAGAGAGCAGTAAGGTCTCCTCTCAGCCTCCTCTTCTCCAGACTAAACAACCCCAGGTACCTCAGCCACTTCTCATCAGACATTTTCTCCAGACCCTTTACCAGCTCCATTGCCCTTCTCTGAATTTGCTCCAGCCCCTCAATGTCTTTTTTATCCTTTGTTGCCCAAAACTGAACCCAATGCTCAAGCTTCAGCCTCACCAGTGCCCAGTACAGTGGTACAATCACTTCTCCACTCCTTCTGGCCACACTATTTCTGACACAAGCCAAGATACCATTGGCCTTCTTGGCCACCTGGGCACACTGCTGGCTCATATTCCACTGGCTGTCGACCAGCCCCCCCAGGTCCTTGTCTGACAGGCATTTTCCAGCCACTCCTCCCCAAGCCTGTAGCATTGCCTGGGGCTGTTGTGACTTCCACAAAGTAGTAGCTTTTGTCTTGATTTCAAATATCAGTACTGGTTTTAAGGGAAAAAGTCTTAAAAAAAAAATTCCCCCAAGTAATAATGCACTGCAGTAACCTGGTCACTCCTACTTTCATAGCAGTTCTCAATTCCTGTTTATAAACTTTGTAGTCCTGCCTTGAGTGGTGATCACCTGGCAGGACACAGAAATAATGCACTGACCCACCATGCCAAGCAAGTGCTTGTCATACCATGGCATTATAACGCACTGCTGGCTGGACATTGTAATCTGCCCCCCCGCCCCAAAATCCCCCCCTATATCAGGAGCTGGCCACGAGATGGACCCTATTTAAAACATCGACAGCAGTTACATGTGATATGCTGGTTACCCTCCTCCACTCAGCAGCAATCCAGTGGGGATACCAGTGACCTTGATATAAGCTGGCCTGTAGGACTGGGAAGAAGAGCAGGAACCATCTTGCTACAGGGCACAGATAAGTGCTGATTGATACCACACACTAAAAATAGGCTTGAGATAAAGAGTTTTCAGTGATAAATGGGGCCTCTTCTTCCCTCACAAGGTGCCCCCAGCTCCCTGTTTGATGCCAATCTCCCTCAGCCATCCTGCTATATCTTTCCACACAGCTTCTTCTGGCCTTCCTCCTGTCATTGTCCTACACTGCACCTTTCTCTATGTCTGCTATGCTCCGTGTATTTGTGTGTCTGTCTTCTGACAGCCACTGGGAACTTTTCTAGACATTACTCTCTAGGAAACAGCAGTTGCAGTTCCAGCTCAGCTTTGTGTTAGTAGAACCAGCATGCTGCAGTGCCAGGGGGTGCACAAAGGGCTCCTCTCCCTTGTTCCTTTTCCCACCATCCTGGCAGTGCACAGCAAGACTGGGTTGTCCACGAAGGATCTCCCTGACAGTCTCTCCACATGGGAAGGGCCCCCCTCAACTGCACAGGCACTGAGCTGGCCCCCATGCTGGCAGACAGATCTCCCAGGAAGGGAATTGTCTCTGGGACCTGGTACATCCCTCCCTAACACCCTACACTCATCACTGACTCTCACCTACCACTCCCGGCATAAGGAAAGATGGAAGTGGTACCCCTCACACTTCTTAACATCTCAGATGTGCTGCTTCCCCAGGGGATATCACTCAGGTGAATTGATGTCTCTGCCGGGACATTTGGCTCACTATGGGGATAGTTTTCTGCACAGCCACTGGGAACCATGGGAACTGGTTTTACTATTCTGCAGTGGCATGGCCCTTTGCTAGGACTAATCCTCTGCATTACACTGATCTGTTTCTCACTGAATAGGTTTTGATTGATTGATTGATGATGTAACTTTCTCACACTCACTAACCTTCTTAACATTAGCATCAAGAAAAGTACCAAGACACTCAGGGAAAAATCTAAAATCCCAACTTCCATTATCAGGCTCAATAAACCCAGCTACTTTTGTTTTACTGGTAATAAAATCTGTTACAAAACTGCATTATGAAAAAAGCAGGACTGTCTCTGTGGCAGGTGCTGCACTCACTGATACTAGTTCTCCAGCAAATTGAAATAAATGAACTGCAGCCTCCTCAAACCCAGACTATACGTGGGCTATGCCCATAACCTAAGCAGCTGGGCTCTGAGCCAAGCAATTCTACCGGGGAGAGGAGCATCTTCTCGGGACACAGTCTTAGTGGAACAACTCTGTTCCTATCCTATCAGCCTGTTGCCTGTGTCTCTCCAGCGTTATCTTAAAACCCTTGCAAACTCACTGGTCTCAGCCCAAAGCTCCTGGATCTTCTGCACATCAAAGACCTTCTGGCTTAACAGTGGCCATGAGAAGATTCTCTTTGCTCCCAAGTACCATGCTGTCAAGCATCCTGTGGGTTGTGAGGGCATGTACATTTCCATTCTCTTGGGCTTTTACAGGAACTGAGCACTGTTGGGATATCTCGGCAACTTAATTTTAAGGACTGTCATGTCAAAAGGATGAAAAGACTTCCTCTTAGTCCATTTTCTCTACATCACTTTATTTCAAGCTAAGGTAAAAACAAGTAGTAGTAATACCAGACAGAGTATACAGTGTAGGGATAATACAGTTCACAGAGATGTTTCTATAAATATGCTACTTTCTAGTCTAGCAGGTTTCAAAGTTTCTTTCACACTCTGTGATTCAGCTAATAAGCTGAAAGATGCTTCTCAGTCTTCTTATTCAAGGACTCATACAACCCATTCACCATCTGGCTGCCTCACAAAAGGCAACTTGTGCATAGAGCCCTTCGCTCTTTTATAATTTAAGTTTGCAGTTTCTTCAGGCCAAAAGATTTCCTACTCAATCAGGAAGAGTTTTGCAGCATCCTATCCCCAGACCATGCCCTGCAACCATTCGGAAGAGTAATGTCTTTTGGATATAGCCTAGTGTGATTTCTGTTTGCCCAGATGGTCAATAAAGTATTTAATGAATATTCCCGTGGTCAGGTGATAAATTATTAAGTCACTGTAAAAGAGAATGATCTTCCTCCCTGCAATGGCTATAGTCAAATTCCAGAGTGAAGCCTTGCTATTCATCCTCAGATTCCACAGAGCCATCTAAATTGACAACCCCATTTTATCTAGCTAAGTACATGGTACTGATGTATGTGGACTACCGTTGGATTTTGATCAAGACTATATTGGGCTCTTAAGGAATTTATGATTAAATAATCCATGAATTCTGGTTTTGAGGGAAACATCAGAAGAACCATGCTAGTCCCATACAATCCCTAATCACACCATAATCATCATCCTTAATCAACACCCCAGCTGGTGAGGTTTTTTATGGCAAAAAAGAGAAAAAGGTCTTTAACAAAAAAAAAAGAGAAAAAAAGAAAAAAAAAAAAGGGTCTTAAGAGACACTCAGCCCTGGAGTTTAACTGGACAGAGACTTTCAGTTCTTTGAACACTGAGTGCAGAACAGCCCATTACTGTGTCTGTGGGCATTACTCCTTCCTTGGCACATAATTTGCCAATGGATTCCTTCTTATATCTCACTTCTTTTAAAGAGTCTTGACACTCTAAAGTCTTGGACTTTACTGTCCTTTACCATTTTCAAAAGCTCACTTGTTTAATTTGTCAACAGGGCTGTGCATCAGCTAGAGGAATTTGCTAAGGTTTTTATCCTTTCAGGTTCTGACTAAGGATGAAGACTCCACAACCGCTCCGGGTGCTCAAGACAAGTTGTGGCACCGTCTCAACAATATCTCAGATAATAGCTCCCAGGAGGCAGCAAACCTCTTGTGACTGCCTGTCAGGTTGGCAGATGGACGTCTCAGTGCCCTTTAACAGACACTCACCCACTACGAGCACCCATCATCTTTTTATGGTATCCACTATGTGCTGCTGGTGAAATTTCTCCATGTAGAGCTTGCTCATAAGAGTTAGAGCTTCATATCTGGTTTTGGTGGTGATGTTAGAGGGTGGAGAATGAAGCCACTGAATAGAGGTGAAGACAACCTCCCTCAATCTGCTGGCAGCACTCCGCCTAATACAGCCCAGGAGACTGTTGACCTTTTTTTTGCTACAAGGGAACTTGCCAGCTCATGTGCAACTTGTTGTTCACCAGGACCTCTGTGTCTTTTTCTGCAAAGCACCTTTCCAGCAACTTACTCCACAGCCTTTATGGGTACCTGGGGACCTGGCGTTTCCCTTTGCTGAACTTTATGGAGTTCTATCAGCCCCTGAACTTTGTGAAGCTCTATCAGCCCATTTCTCCAGCCTGTTGAGGTCCTCCTGAAAGGAGGCACAATCCTCTGGTCTCTCAAATACACCTCCCAATTTTGTATTGTTTACATAATATATAGAACACCCAGAAATCTCCAGCAAGACATCTCAATTTTACTCTCAGAGCCAGAAGAGTGAATATTAGATACCACAGAAAGTAACTTCAGGAGTCTAAGTTCCTTATTAGTTCTGGACCTGAGAACAGCTCTCCTTCTCGTATCTCGTTATCCTTCACTGCTCACTGAAAAGACATTTAAATATCACAGACCTGGTGCATACACTTTATTTCAGCCTCCCCACGTGTTAATATTATTACTATTGATTTTCTGAGATTTTGCAGCAAAGATTGCAAAGGGATCTCTGCCTCACACTCTGCACAGCACTCCACTCACACATCATTGCTTTTGCAAACATGAAAGCTCCGTCTCAGGTGCCCACATGTCACAAAAATGTACTAACACTGACCCTTGAGAACAAGTCACCTTACAAATCATGTGCTTGTGTTTTTTTAAACTATTTGTTTGGTCTTGTATTTTCTCATTGGCTTGACTTTGCTGACCGAAGTTAATCTCTGCAAGGAGTCAGTGAGATTCTGCTTCTTCCCTTACAGGTGATCAGACAAGGACAGTATGAGTGCAGATGAGCACTTCTGTGAATCTAGGGCACATTTCTCTCCCTCCTCTGACCTTTGCAGGAGCTCTACTTGAAGGACCTCATTAGGAATTCTTACTCACAGCAGCTTCAAGTCATCTGTGGCTACAGAAGAAAGTGCTTGTTGAAAGCATTTATTTTCCTAAATAATTACTGAACAGTTGGTGCTGTCTGGTGTTTGGGGTACTGCTGGAGGGTGGTCAGTGTTCAAACAGGACCTGTGTAGCTAAACACTTTCAGTCGTGCTTTTTGCTAAAACATAGCTTCGGGATCTGGCTGTATCCCAGTGGATGTCAGTTGAATCTACAAATTCCTTTCCTGGAGTCAGAACAAGACTCACACTCTTTCTAAATTTCTTCTCAACAGCTAAAGTGGTCTTTACCAAAGGATTTGCAGAACTCAGACATTCCCTGTGTCACTGCCCACCTCACAAACTGTGGTTTCTATCGCACCACAGAAGAAGGTGTTGTTCCTGTATTAGGAGATGGGGCTTTGCCAAGTGGGTTTCTGACTCACTTTTCTCATGGGTTATTCTGCAGGCCAAGAATCTGTTTTGCACTCCCTGAGCCTTAGACCCATGGGGATCCTTTAGCCCTTCATGTGATGGGTTAAAAGGCTAGTAGGAACTAAGACCAGCTAGTGCCTCCCTCTCTGGGAAAGGAGACTCAGCATATAAACTACTCACTATAATCAATGCCATTATTTGGTTTAGGATCCCCTTCCAACAGAGAGCATTCAGAGCCTTAGATAGAAACCCTGGGAAGGTAGTGAGCATTACAACCAGTTTTCTTCCAGGATTGACTAAAAAAGTAAACAAGCTCTGTCATCAGAGTCATTGTTCAAAGCACAAACCCGGGGCTATTTCACAAGGGACTGATGGGAGAGGCACTGCACAGGACCTCTGTTAACAAGCAGTCACAGGATGGCAGATGGAAGGGCTGGGAAAGAAAGGGAAGCAAGAAAAATACTGACAGTATGACCCTGAGAGAAACAAGGAGAGATGTGGTGTTGCACCAGTTGCTAAGGGGTCATGAACTGAGCAAAGACCCTGATACCTGCTGTGTTTGGAGAAGTGGTACATTGTATATTCAATAGAAAAACTGTGTTAGGGAAGCTTATTATTCTATAAACAATCAGTAATAAATAAAACAATTAAAAATAATTTTAAAACCCCATGAAAATAATAAATTAAATACAGTAATAACAAGATCAAAGGGATAGGAATATAACAGACTTGGGCCATGTAGCAATTGTCTTTGACTTGCAAAACTCAGAAGCTCAGCTACTCTTCCTTTTGGTAGCCAGCTCAAAGTTATTACAGAAGCTGGCCCATTGCTAAAGGTGAATTTGTAGGGGCTGAGTAAGGTCTGACCCACGGAGTTTACAGTGAGGAAAAGAGCTAGAGACACCTTTACGAAGGGCCGTGGAGATTTTAATTCATTCATTTGCCTCCACATGAACAGCAGAGACAGTGTTACTGTAATCTCAACCACTTGAAATCTTCTCACAACTTGGTAATGGGAAAAATCAGATACTTGTGAGTATTAAAGGATGAGCTTCAGGTTTACCATATTCAGACAAGGTCAAAAGGAGATCTCAATTTCTTTCCCAAGTCATGGACAGTATCCTCTTCTTATCCTTTTCCTTGCTGAAGAATCCTAAGCTTTAGTGAATGCTGCTGGGACAAACATGGACCTCAGAGAACAGAGAACACCTTAGACACAAGAGTGGTCTTACCTGTAGGAACTGGTCTGGACTTGAGGAGAGTGTGAGTGTGTTTGCCATGCATCCTTTAGAAGTGTCATGTAATTTGTCAGTTTGTAAAAGAATGAATTTAATATACTCCTTTTAATGTCCATTTTGTCTTGTTGTTTTGTTGGGGGTTTTTTTCCCATTTAGGTTTCAATAAGGAGATGCTGTTTTGTTTAAAAGGCTAGGACTTCAACACACACTACTACCACTACTACTGCTAACAACAGCAACAGATTATTATGTATATTTTCACTGTTATTAGAGAAAACAATGCAATGCCTGTTGAATTTCAGGTCCTCTCACTCTAGATATGCTATACCCTTCCCTCAGTTAATAAGTCTGTACAAATCAGCTTCCTTTGCATCCTGTTTCAGGTATGAGGCTGGACTAAATGATCTCCTGAGGTGCCTTCCAAAGGGAATTATCTTATGAACCCATTATATTGTTGCAATTAGCTAACAATGCTTGGGCTACACTTTTTATCTAAAGCAGCATCTCGTTGTCTGTCTGCTGTGGTTTCAAAGGTCTCCAATTACTGAAGTAAATAGTAAGTACAGAGCTCAATCAAGCGTAGCATAATGTGTCAGCCAAGGGCAGTAGTAAAGCTGAGAAGAAAGGAGCAGTGTTGTCTTACCTGTTCACTATAAGCAAACTCTATGAAGTTGAAGAACGATGTGCAGAAGGAAGCTACAGAAGGAGTATCATTTTTGTTACCTTAAATAGAGATTAGGCTGAATATACAGTGCAATAGGAAGAAAGGAGGCTTCTTGAAGTGCCTGTGACAGGGAATCATAAAATAACAAAGTAATTTAGATTGGAAGCAGAACTTGATCATCGAACCTCTGAATAAAGCAGAGCAAGCTTCAAAGTCAGAGCAAGCTGCTGAAGAGCTTTTCCTTGATTATTTCAAGTTTAGTACTGGGGCAACCTGTTCCAGGCTTTGACCATTCTCATTGATTCATTTTTCCATGGTCCCTAATGGGAATTTCACTTGCTGCAGCTTGTGTCTTGCTGCTCACCCTTTTGCTGCACAGCTCCAAGTGCAGTCTGCCTCCGTCTTCTCCATAACCACCCATGTAATGTGGGGATGGTCCCATCTTTTTAGTGCTGTTAGAGCTCTCCTGAAAAGCAATGGAGTTGCACTGGGCTAATAATACAATGGGACAAATCTAGCTTATCTTTCTGCAGATTCACAGAGTGTTCAAATTTTCATATCCTCAGTGTAATAATTCTTCAATGTTCCTGCGTCATTTCCCCACTTGCTTTTCTTAACACGTGGATCTCAGCATTGCTTTTCATGATGCAGAGAAAAAGAACTATTTAATACCTCATATCCCAGTATCTACTCTTGGTACCTCACTGGGATATTGCCATGGAAACAGAGAAAGTTTGAAATAAAAGCAAATACGCTCTCTTTTCTTATTTTTCAGTAGGGACTTCAAAATTTACTGCGGTATGAAACAAGCCTTTTACCATCTGCTTATTGAAAATTGAATGCAAATGTTTCTTCTCTTTCTTCTGGAGCTCTAAATCACTACCACAGCATAGCCCCTCAGAAACATCCGTAGAGGTGGTGCATGAGTGGTGCCCAGTGATAGGACAAGGGGCAATGGACACAAACTTGAACACAGGAAGTTCCACCTGAACATGAGAGAAAACGTCTTTACTGTGGGGGTGATGGAGTCCTGAAACAGGCTGCCCAGAGAGGTTGTGGAGTCTCCTTCTCTGGAGACTTTCAAAACCTGCCTAGACATGTTCCTTTGCAACCTGCTCTGTGTGAACCTAGGAGAATTGGACTAGGTGATCTCCAAAGGTTTCTTCCCTCCCCCACCACTCTGTGATTATGTGAATTCATGCAGCTTCCTGCTTCCAGAAGTTAACTAGATGAGAAATACTCTTGTCCTTCAGCCATGTATGGCACAAAGAACAGATTGAACCAAAATGGAAGGCAATGTATACTGGAGACAAGCAGAGCCATGAAATCAGCTGCTGGAAGAGAATTTGGGCTGTATAAATCACACATCCTCCCAGATGTATTTTGGGAAAGGTATATTTTAACAGATGATAAGGGTGCGTAGGAGAGTCTTCACAAACACACCAGCATCATTTTTTCCCTCTGTGGTCACTATCTGTGTGAATCAATTGAGTCAAGCACCACTGAACTGGACAGTAGAGTCCTCTCTTTGGAGAGGCAGCAACACAAGTGTCTAAGCTGATGGGACTGCGTTTTATTCAGACTGCTTTCTAATAAAGGGCACCAGAGCATGTTTTTTTGATAAAGCTGATGGAGATAAGTAGTTATAACATCTAAGTCAGCTAGCTGGTGGAGACAAAGGGCCTGTGTACGGCACCATTTTTCCCCACTTCCTACTGAGTTCTGTAAAGGATCTCAGTCTCTCTTCTAGTTATGTGTCACAGCAGAGACCTAAGTCCAGCTTAGGCTAGAAGGAAGCTTTTTTCTTTTCACATCCTTGATCTCTCTCATTGTATTGAGATTTCTGATAAAAAACCGTTTGGTATAATTTTGAATGCTGATTTTATTGCTCCAGACACTTGCTTTTCAACAACCTGTCTCTCTGAGGTGGGATATTTATTGCTCTGTGCACTAGCGTCAGTGTTATGGTACAAAGGATGCCCTGACTTGAGGAAATAGTCCACTGAGTCTCTGGAAGCTTCTCAGAGAACAGGCAAGATGTGGCAACAATGATGAGTGTGGTTGTTTCTTCGTCCCCAGTTTCCCCAGCCCTTTCCCAAGCCGGTAGTCAAAGAGCTTAAGTCTCTTTAGGAATTCCCACAGAGCTAGAAGTAGGATTGGCAAGGAGAGGCTGACTTGCAACTTTTCTTATATACAGGGTCACCTCCTCCTCTGGAAGCAGAGGAAAAGAACCAGCACCCTCTGCTCAGCATATAACACCACTTTGCAGGCACCCCACAGGGATGCAGCCATTGCAGGGCCATCCATCTCCTGCATGACTGCACCTTTCCTTGAGCTCTCACAAGGCAGAGCTATTCAGGTAGCAGTTGCAACCAGATTGTGTTTTCTGTTGCTGTTTCTCTGGGTAATCAGACAGCTACACTAATAACCATGTCCTTACAACACTGGCTTCTGCTTATCACAGCCTTCTTGGAGAATGAAAGCACAGTGTGCCCTGTTCACTCAGCCATCCGTCACTTCACCGTCCTGAATGATTAATGTCTACCTCCCAGAGTCTGCACACAGCTCTCCCCAGGAGGCAGTGAATCTGCGTGTACGATGTTTTGGGCCTGATAGAAGATGGGCATGAAGGTGATCATTAACAGGGAAGTCCAGGATAGAATGAAAACGTACACAAGGGACTGTGCTTTGCAGGAGATTTACTTTAAATATGCTTAGATTACGCTTCACGTATGCTTCCTCCTAATTTGGGGACATCAGGTCAAATCTTGCACTGTGTCTATTTGGAGTGACTGATTTATTCTCTCTGAAGAAGTGTTGTTGATGGTGAGAGACTATGTTTAAGTCATCGTTGTGTGCCTGTTATATCTATGGGACAAGTCTTGATACCAGGTGTCTCCTTTTGTGTTACACTGACTGAAACACAGAGTCACAGTCTTGTTCAGCCTGGGAGGGACCTCAGGAAGTCTCTAGCCTAACCTTCTTGTCCAAGTTGGGCCAGTGTTAAATTCAGACCAAATTGTTTACAGCTTTTTCCACTTCAGTACTGTGGTGAGCTATGCTTGGCAAAGAGACTAACTCCCACCCAGCTGCTCTCTCACCGTTCCTTAACAGGACAGAGAAACCCCTTAACAGGGGAGAAAATAGGATGTGAAAGCTCATGACTTGATATAAAGACAGAGAGATAACTTACCAGTTACTGTCACAGGCAGAACTGACTAAAATCAGGACAAAATTATGTTATTTTCTTGACAATTAAAGTAGATTCTGATAGTAAGAAACAATGACAAAAAGATTAAAACAACATCTT
>JAAGNO010025588.1:0-27805 GCA_033439905.1 Ceryle rudis | reverse complement strand
GATCCCCCTTGCGCCCGGCGCTGTAATAAACATGCCTACTTTATAACCTATCTCGGGTTGTAGAGTTTGATTCCACACGTCAGTACAGGGGTGGAAAGCTCTTCAGATCTTCAGAGGGTTGGCTCTGTTTCATCCAGTTGCAGCATTAGGATTCTCTACCTCTTAGAAGACAAACTTAATTCTAAATTACTTAATCCCAGCAACTTTATTATTTATGAAGAGCTATGGTACCTATTCAAACTATGTTGATTTTTGGCTTTCATGGTCTCTTACCTCCCCACCTGCATAGAACTGTAATTTTTTAATCAAAATTGCATTCTCAGAACAGTCATTTGAGAAATGATTCTCACCAAGAGAGTTTCTTTCTGACTATTAAATCCCATGCCCTGAGGAAAAGTGGAGTCATGCATATTTAACTTGCTTTCTATATAATGAATTGTTTGAAAGTTAGAGTAAAACCAGTTTTGAAGATTGCTTATCTTCTAAAGTCAACTTTTAAGACATGAAAAGTGTCAGCTCATTTTATGAAAGGTCTCTTGCATGTGTACTAGCTATTTCAATGTAAACATGCTAGCATTCTCTTTAAAGTTTTTCACTGTCTGCATCACAAAATACTAAGTAGTAAATAGTAAAGTTTGAATAAATTTGAAAGCCTACAGAGAGGTTTTCCAGCTATAAACAAGACAAGGAATCCATGAAATCTATACAACTTTACATTTGCTTGGACATTCCTTTTATGTGTTCTCTGATAGGATTGCATTGAGAAGGAGCAGGCAACTAAGAAAATCTATACACTGGGATTAATTTTGTTACTTGAGACTGGAGTAGGTATTTGAATAGCATTGATAGAAAAAACAAAAAAAAAAAAGACATTCTATTCCTTTCCAGGATTTCCCCTCTATCCTATTTGTATATTGGAGTCCTGGCTCTGTGCACAAATCAAGTACGCCACTGACAAGACTGATGTAACATCGATGTTATGAGAGGGATTAGAAAAGCAATGTGGAAGGCTTCCAGTAGAATTGATAATCCAGATGCAGAGCTTCTCGTGAGTTTGTGAAACCTCATTCAGCAGACAGCATACATATGTCTGCAGGGGGGGAGAGGCTCTTTCTACACTGCCTACACAGTGCATGGGATCATGCTGAAAAATGCTTTGGAGACCCTGAGAGTGGCTAAAGCCACCTTGTGCATGTGTGTTAATTTAAGTGATGTATAAGCAGAGATTTCATCTCGCCTTTGTGTCTCCTCAGATGAGCAGTATGTGGATGTTTGTGGCAAGACCTTGCCAGGTAGCATACCTGTGAGAAAATACCACAGTTCATCTGTCAGGTACAAGGTCACTTTTGTAAGATCAATGGTACTACTACATCAAGGTGTCCAGTTTTCTTACTGACAATCTTAGTCACTCCAATTCTTGGTCACTGTAATGCCTACAATTTTTCCTTGTATTACAGATCATGTGGTTATCATCTCTGCCTTTTGACTCCAGCAGAATTTGTGAAACCTTGCTTCTGTAAGATGTGCTGGTTTTGACTGGGGTAGAGTTAATTTTATTCATAGTAGCTGGTATAGGGCTATGCTTTGGATTTGTGCTGAGAACAGTGTTGATAACATAGGGATGCTTTAGTTAAGACTGAGCAAGGCTTACACAGTCAAGGCCTTTTATGCTCCTCACCCCACCCCAGCAGTGAGTAGGCTGGGGGTGAACAAGACGATGGGAGGGGACACAGCTGGGACAGCTGAGCCCAACTGACCAAAGGCATGTTCCATATGATATCATACTCAGCATATAAAGCTGGGGGAAGAAGAAGGAAGGGGGATGTTTGGAGTGATGTTATTTGTCTCCCCAGGTAATCATGACGTGTTGGAGCCCTACTTTCCTGGAGATGGCTGTACACCTGCCTGCTGAGGGGAAGTAGAGAAGTAATTCCTTGGTTTGCTTTGCTTGTGTGAACGGCTTTTGCTTTTACTATTAAACTGCTTGTATCTCAAACCATGAGTTTTATTATTTTTGCTCTTTTGGTTCTCTCCTGCCCATCCCACTGTGGGGGAGTGAGTGAGCGGCTGTGTGGTGCTTAGGCACCAGCACAAAAATTGAGGCAGGAAATGGCCAATATGTCAGTATTTTATAGGTTAGCACTGTGTTCACACCAATCCAGAAAGAACATGTGCATTTGAGTGAGAAGGCATCATACGCTGCGATAGCCAAGTGGAGAAATGCACTGCTCATACTTCAGCCTTTGCTGCCACATAGGCTTCTGGCTTCCTACTGAGAAGCTGATAGCTGGTTTCTCACACAGACGGATGAAAGCTGACTACTTTGAGCAGTGGAGTCCAGCTGACATGACGGCATCAAATCCTCTGGTGTGGTCTACAGACATATCATAGCTTGTTAGCAATAATGTGCCTCCAACTTAAACCTGGCTAGGATTCTTCCTGATACCGCCTATACAAAGGTTATTCTTGAGCCTGACTCTGTCAGCTAGATGGTTCCCTCCAGATTCTGGACTAATTCATGTTTCATTAATTTCAGGTTTCCATTGAAGTCTTACATTTGACTGTAATTTTTCAAACTGATGTTGACAAGGCAATCATAATGTAGTATATGTTTTTATAGGTCAAGATTTATTTATGAAGTGTCCGTTTAAGTCAGTCTCCAATACCTTGATTAGCTAATTACAGATAATGTAACTTACAAAGTGTATTTCATTACTATTCATTATATTGCTGTATTAAGATGCAACTGATCCATAAAACAATGCTCAAAAATTATTAATTCCTGTGTTAATTATATGAAAGCTACTTCACAAAGAGCTCTATGAACCCGTCATCTCTCTTTTCATTAAAGTTGTCAAATTATATCACAGAAAGATTTTTATAACTCCCTACAAAATAGCTCAGACATCATAAATCCATAATATCTTATAAAATCAAAATGCTCAAAAGGCTCTATGTTATTATTTCATTAGGATGGAGACACAATCATTAGGCTCTTTCAGCCTAATTGTGTGTTTAGGGGAATCAGTGTCCTTTCTGTTCCTTTTGTTTAAACATAAAGCCCTAATATCCAATCAGGAGAATGGGAAGTATTTCATATAAGGAGACACTAGCAGAATTTGTATTATTTAGGCCAGTAAATAGAAGGCTGCAATGGGATATCATCACTGTTTCTATGAGGGAAGTGCAGACCAGGGAAAGAAAACAATTTAATCTAATGGACTGTGCTGGCAGAAAAAACAAGTGGGTGCAGCCAGGCCATTATTACAGCTAAAATGGAAATCAGAAGAAAATATATAAATTCGAAGCATCAGGTGTTCACACTCAGACCACGAACAGCGAGGCAGACAGGCAGTGGCCCCGATAGGCTCTGTGACTGAGCACTAGTTTGCGGCGGGCAGGGGGTTCCTGGAGCCAAAGAAACCCAAGGGAGAAAGGGGAGACCTGTCAGGAGCCAGTAGCTCTTGCGGGCATGGCTGAGAGGCTGACGTGGCTGGGGCATGGACCGCCTTGTCAGAAAGCACCCAGGCTCAGGTGGACCCTGTACCGTGCTTGTGTCAGAACAGAGGCAGTAACCTGGATGAGGGGTGTGAATGGAGGCAAGTTCCTGGTCAAGGCAGTAGACGAACTCCTTCCTTGACCACCTCATGCTCCCAGATGCCACTAAAAACAGGTATGAGGCTCTGGTTGGGAAAGATCATCCAATTGAAGATGTGGATGATGGGCAACCTACACCAGAGGTATGTCCACAGTCAGAAAAGCCTACCACCCATATCGCAACATCATCCACAAGGAAGAAACCTTCTGAATGGAACAGAGGGTCCAATATGCTGGATAGACCCTCCTCACAGGGACATCTGCTGTCTTGCTGGAGCCTGGGTTAGGGATGTTACTAGGAAACTTCCTAGCCTGGTGCAGTTCTCAGAGTATAACCTGTTACTGATCTTCCTTGTAGGTGGAGAGGAAGCAGTGACTGGTAGTCCAAGAGCAATTTAGTCTATGGGACCAGATGAGATGCATCCCAGAGTCCTGAAGGAATTGGCTGATGCAGTTGCCAAGCCTCCCTCCATTATATTTGCAAAATCCTGTCAGTCAGATGAAGTCCCTTGTGACTGGAAAAAGGGACACAATACACCCATTTTTAAAAAGGGTAGGAAGGAGGACCCTGGGAACTACTGACCTATCAGCCTCACCTCTGTGTTTGGGAAGATCACAGAGCAGATTCTCCTGAGGACAAGTCCTGCATGACCAACCTAGTGGCTTTCTACAATGGAGTGACTATGTCGGTGGACAAGGGAAGAGCTATGGATGTCATCTATCTATCTGGACTTCTGCAAGGCCTTTGACACAGTGCCCCACAACATCTTCCTCACCAAGTTGGAGAGATACGGATTTGATGGGTGGACTGTTCAGTGGGTAAGGAATTGGCTGATGGTCACATACAGAAGGTAGTGGTCAATGGCCTGAAGTGGGAGCAGTGCTGTTTACTATTTTCATCAGTGATATAGACAGTGGGATCGAGTGCACCATCAGCAAGTTTGCAAATGACACCAAGCTGAGTGGTGCAGTTGATATATCACAGGGACAGGATGTCATTCAGAGGGACCTGGACAAGCTGGAGAAGTGGGCCCAGGTGAACCTCATGAGGTTCAACAAGACCAAGTGCAGGGTCCTGCACCTAGGTCAGAACAACCCTCATTATCAGTGCAGTGTGGGGGATGAGATGCAGCCCTGTGGAAAATGACTTGGGGGTTCTCGTGGATGAGAAGCTGGACATGACCCAGTATGTGCACTTGCAGCCCAAAAGGCCAATCAAATCCTGGGCTGCATCAAAAGAAGTGTGGCAGGCAGATCGGGAGATATGATTCTGCTGTTCTCCTCTTGTCAGATCGCACCTGGAGTACTGTGTCCAGCTCTGGAGCCCTCAACACAGGAAGAACATGGACCTGATGGAGCAGGTCCAGAGGAGGGCCACAAAAATGATCAGAGGGCTGGAGGACCTCTCCTATGTGGACAGGCTGAGACAGTTGTGGTTGTTCAGCCTGGAGAAGAGAAGGCTCTGGGGAGACCTTATAGCAGCCTTCAAGTACCTGAAGGGGGCCTACAAGAAAGCTGGGGAGAGGCTGTTTACAAGGGCATGTAGTGATAGAACGAGGGGCAGTGGTTTTATACTAGAGAAGGGTAGATTTAGATTTGATGTTAGGAAAAAGTTCTTCACTATGAGGGTGGTAGAGACCCCATCCCTGGAGACATTCAAGCCCTGGTTGGACAGGGCTCTTAGCAACCTGATTTAGTTGAGGATGTCCCTGCTAACTGCAGGGTGGTTGGATTAGATGACCTTTAAAGGTCCTTTCTAAGCCAGGGCATTCTATGATTCTATGAAATAACTTTCCAATCACTGCAGGAGATGAAAAAGACTTACTTTTAAAATGGAGCTTAAAAAATTTGTAGAGAAAGTTTTCTGATGGTCTTGCTAGTGGTAGAAGAAGAGTAGACTTGTAACCTTGGGGATGTTTTTCCCATCCCATGCATTAGATTATCATATTAAATGCTAATAAAATCAACCACAGAGACTAGGTGGTGACCAGAGGAACAGTGACAGGCCAAGAAGTTCAAGTAACCTGAGAAGTCAGCACACTGAATAAGCACCAAAAGGGAAGGATCAGGCTGTGGTCCCTGGTTTTAAAGAAATGCATATATATCTATATATGAAAAATAAATAAATAATAAAGTTAGGTCAAAGAAAGAAACCCTCTTTCCCAAAGTGTCTACGGAGACTAAAGTGGATTTTTGTACAAAAAGGTATAGGATTTGCTAGGAGATCCGTAATAAGTGGAATGATAATTCTGTGTTAGAGCAGAGACAATTTTGGGATGATACAAATCTTATTCTGGGATGTTCAAGGGATGGATCAAAGGCAGGGTAAAGAAGGGATTGGGATGGATAAGGGAGGACCAGGCATGGGAAAATGGAGGAGGTATATAAAAGGGGCCAGTGGCATGTATGCCAGCTCCTGCTCAGCACTTGTCTTGCTGAGCCCTGTGCATCATCATTGCTGTTGATCTTATATGCTTGTTAATTGCTAGGTCTACATATCCTCTGTGTGTGTGTGTGCTTATTCTGAGACTATTTGTGCGAACTGCTAGTCAACATCAGGCTGGGTTAGGGAGAAAGTATGACAAGAGCTCTGAGTGCCATCTTCTGGAGAGGCTGGGGTCAGTAAGGGAGGCACACTGTAGATCTTACAATCCGTAGTGTTCAGCTACCTCTAACACCACATTCCTGTATTTCAGTTCAGTTATTTAACTTCTTTACCAGTTTATATTTGTTTATTTTGTCTACTGTAGCATTCTGGGGTTTTTTAACAAGCCCAACTCACGTATTTTGTAGCATTCATGGGCATAATGTAGCAAGTATCGGTAGCCTTTTGCTTAGTCACCCTTTCATTCTACTGCCAGTAGTGTGCACTCCGTGAAATGTTGAGAATATTGAACTTTATTTTGGATGAGAAGAACCTTGTTTTGGTTAAGAAGGATAAAATCTCTCTCTTCTCTACTGGCAGTACTTTTTGTTAATTTTTATTTAAACCTCTGAAACTTGTTAAGGAGTATATTTTAGGTGATGTCATGCTGTTGCTTATTGAAAATGAACACTGACCCAAGTATTACAATCACCCTGGGTCGCTTTTAGAGGAACTGTTGATGGGCTTGTGGTTGAGTACTTAGAATAATCCTCAAGCTTATGTTTATGTATAATTGCATGCACTGGAACTCTGGTACCCATTCTGTCCTTTCACTGAGGACTCACACAGGACATGTTCATACACTGATGTTGATGGTGATCACAGGTTCTCTCTTTCTGACAGTTTTATTCTAAGTTTGTCTTGAAGTCTTGTAGTTTTATCTTTATAGAAGACTGACTGATTGAAACACAGATAAGTGTAAATAGGGCAAATGTCTTTTTTTCTGTGATAGTTTCCTTTCTAAGTTCTCTAATAAGGTCTTAATCCTTCTGGGAAGCACTGCACTAGATATCGTGTTTAATATTATGTCTGCTTATCTTTGCCCTCCAGAAAGACATTCTGGAATAGTGCTTCAGCTTGAGTAAATCACCTCGACTGACTGATTTGAGTTAGTTGATTTGAATCAGTGGAGTAGTTAGTGATCTGGGCTTCAACATCATACAGATGGAGCTCTCTGTTGAAAGAATTTTTATCTTTGATGTTCAAAATCACTTTTCTTCTGCTTCCCTTGCCATATTTCACAACCACTCCAGTTGGGGAACAGTCTTCCTTAAAGTAGTCGGTTATTCTCTTCTGCAATTTCATATTTCTTACCTGTACCACAACTAGCCCGCCTTTCTGTTTTCTTCTCACAAGCTGTCACTTGTTACTATATAATACCACCTTTGATAGAGATAATAAATGCAGCCCTGTGGTTCAGACATAAGTAAAAACCCCCACATTTAACAAAGAACAGTAAAAGAAAGGTTTCTTCCACTATTCTGTCAGCCTTCAGCCAGAGACCTCCAGTTTGCAGCTGGCATAGTCTTCTCCCACTGAGAATAATGATAGAAACCTTCTTTAAATGTGAATGGGAAAATTAAAAAATCAGCTTATCAGCTTCTTCTTTTTCATGATACACTGTAAAAGTCTGAAATACTTTTGAAGGCTTTGGGGCTTGTTGTTTTTGCATTATAATCTCAGACCTTCTTCATAACTGACTCTACCAGATTTGAAAGTCTGGTAAATTTACAGGAAAACCTAGAAAACTGGAGGTATGTTCATGAGGTCTTCACACGTTATAAAGAGGTATTTAAAAAAAACCCAACAAACAAACAGTAGTCCAAATAAACTGTCAGATTAGTCAATCTAGTATTGCCTGTACCTACAGACAACCCAATTAGTAAGACAATTCTTCAGAATTGATATTTAGTTATTTCTTTTTGATTTGACGTTTATGTATAATTTAACCTTTCCAGATTTCCTTCCTTACATTTTTCATCAATAAGTGAATGAAGAAGGCAACATTTTTAAATATCAGAGGCAAATAAAAAATGTCAATTTTCTTTCAGCTGAATAGTCAAGAGTGTTTACTACCATTGCATGAAAAGGCAGTAACACTAAACAGTGGCCCTGCTTCGTTCTGTGTATTGAGTAGTTGAACAGCAATAACTTTTAAATATAATCAGGTTATTAACAATATGACCTTGAATTTTACTTTGCTTAAAGAGGTGATCTTTAAAGTATTTTAGTTGTTGTGATAGCTTCCATTTATTTTAGAGGGCATGCTCTCATTACATAATACTAGGCAAAATATTTTAGAGGCACTCAACTTATTAATCTCAGCCTGTTAAAAATTTGAGTGAATTGATTTTTTACTTTAAAATGTATCATGCATTAGAAGCAGTAGGACTCCTCTTAACACCTGGGAAAAAAAAAATTTAAAAGCCAGAGGTACTTTCAAAGCACCAGAAGTTGGGCTTTGAAATACCCTTTGAACAAGATTCTTTCTCATCCCTGACAAGCCAAGTAGCTCCTTTACGTTCTGGCTTGTTATTTTAGGTGATATTTGGGTGCCTAAGCCAGTTATAGTCATTGAAAAAATCCTGTCTTTCTCTTAATGCCTTTCTTCCAGATTGGTCTTTGTTCCAGACAATACAACTAATATTTATTAGTTCAAACACAATTGATAATTTTCTGCTTGCTCATAAAATGTCATTATTTGCCTATTAACATGATCAACTTGTGCATCTCACTAATCTTTTAATGTTTTTAGTTTAAAATAGCAGAGGTGCCCTTCTGTCATCTTCCATGCAGTTCATTTTTAGTATTTCTTCTGTTTGTAGCAAAGTATTTCCTTAAGCAAATCAAAAAACTGTAAACTCATTGCATGGTTTATACCATAATTTTAAGTCAGATGATTGTTTTTTCTCAAATCTCAAGAATGCATATTTATAGTCTAATCTTGAAAATCAATAAACTCAAAAAAGAGAGAAACAATAATACAGCAGATAGTCTAATTAGTACCTCCTTCTTTGCATAGTGTTTAGAAATTCCTTCAGAAGAGCCACAGGCAGGAAAAGATAAATGAGACAACGGGATTATAAAGGATGCTGAAAATAAAAGTTTGCTATGATGAGTTTGTTTTGACAAGACAACGTCTGATGTATAAACTTCAAAGTGATTTGTCTTAGAAAACTGACTGGTTACCACATAGCCATGGCATGTGTGGCCCATACATATGGGCAACACATAATGACTCTAAATGGACCATCTACTCACCTCATAAGTGCTACAAGAACTAAACCCCGAGAAGTAGTCTGCCTTGCAGTGGCCTGCAGTATTCACAAATGGTTTGCTGCTGTGAGGTGTGTAGACATCACCTTTAGATTAGGCAGTCCCTTAGCTGCAAGTTATTTGGCTTCAGAAGACTGTGCAGAAGAAACAAAGCATATTAAGCATTTAGATACCTTCTGGCAGGCACCACAGTTAGCCTGCCCTTGCACTACTAGTTAGGCTGCATGGTCTGGTCAGCATGTCTCTAAGTGGCTCAACAGCATAGTCCAGTAGAGGATACACAAAAATGGCCTCTCCAGTGGAAGGGAAAAGAAAAGATGCCTATGGATTACTAGAGGATTATGTTGAATAAATAGTATTCTTCCTATCTAAGGCAATTTAGTAGCTACTTAACTTTCTGAAGAAGATAATGTCACTGACCTTTCCCTTTTAATACATGAGCCCCCTGACCCTGTCTGAGCCTCATAAAATTTAATTACTCCAGGGACCTAATTATTATATTACATTTCAGCATTGGTGGTATCAGGCATTAACTCAAGAATGTGATTTTTCAAGTCATAAGATCTGTCAGAAAAATATATTCATCTTGGGAATAGAATGAATATAGAAAGTAGTTTAATCACATACCTCTAAAGAATCAGTTTGGAATTGTTTAGCTTCTAAAAAAGTCTGTAGTTTTTCTGAGTTTTTACTCTACAAACTAATGTGGATTATGACAAGTTTATTTTATGCTGGCATGTTCAATAGGATGTATTTATATATATATGCATTAAGGATGCTAGCACATTGAAAATTTTCTTCTTATAAATGCAGACGAGATAGCTTTCATCCTAAGTGCTGAATATATTTCTTCTAAAATGTAGGGAAACAGACTGCACTTAAAATAGGCTTTGTCTCTGCACAGATGAGGTAAGGAAATTGCAGGGGGATAGGTTTCTCTCTGTGGTGGACTTCATTTAATTATTTGCATGAATATCATGTATTGTTCTGTATACCATTGCAATAAAATACCTGCAATAGCAATCAGTTGTTATTCTTCCCATTTCATTCATGCACTTTTGCTAAACAACAGGACAAAAAGCACTAGCATTTAGAGGCAATAGATCAAATTGCTGAAGCATTATCTTTAGAGCTATATATTAAGACAAGAAGCAAAAGAATGTAATCCTTTTGAAAGGTTTGTTTGGGTTTGCTTTTTTTTTCTTTTTGTGCCAGAAGAGTTAATTTGAAAGCTTCTCATTGAAAACTACCAAAATTATGTTTTCACAAATAAACTCACAATGATGTTTCTTAAAAAAACCCCAGTTCCTTTAATTCATTCCTCATTTGCAAATGATGAGACTGTTTATCCCAGCAAACAGAGTGTGTACCATTCTGTTGTCATCCTGTTTCTCCTCCTTCAGGCTGCTCCCCTCATATTGCCTGAGTGCATTTCTGAAAAGCATATTATGTTTACAAAATCCTTATTTATTCAGTTAGCATTAGGTACTGCCTAAGATTGTTGATAATTCTTACTGTCTGTTTACTGTCTGATTTCCTGCTCCATTGCACATGAGAAGCAGCACTAACTTTTAAGTCAACGAGCCAGGAGAGATGATGTGGTCTACTCATTTTTAAAGTGTTGTTTAAAATATATCCCCAGAGGAAACAGTAAAAGTAACATTTTTTTTTTCTTGTGCTTCGATTGTTCTCTAATTATGTGACCAATGCTGAATATGAAAAAACTTTACAGAGATTAATTTCTCTGTATTCACTGCAATCAGAGTTTTTTGAGGTAGTGTGCAATTTGCCCATCTAATGCTTCAAATTGTAGGATCTGGATCACATTAACATGAAACAACAATTTGCTATTAGAATTAGGGCAATTACAAGATAACTCAGGCATTAAGCTTTCACTATACACAATTTTGCTCCATAAGCTAGTAGATGCCAGCAATCAAAGTCTATAAGATGTTTTGACACATTTTTTCTTCATTTTCATGCCTAGACGTCTGAACAAAAGAGACTAATAAGATTTGCTAGCTTTAATTTCAGCTTTAATGTTTATTTTGAGAAATATATCGTGCCATGAGATAATTGGATATATTTTTAAATAACTGAATTAAGAAAAATCTTTTCTAAGTAGTGTTGTTCAATGTGTAGATTCCCAAACTTGATTAAGGAAGAGACAGAGGAGCCCATTCAATGCCTTTCATCTATCACGGATTTGCACCTGCTGTCGGCATACAGAGGAGCTTGCAGGCAGCTGCCTGGAAGGGGCTCTCTCATATTTCAAACAGCAGGAATCTTCTGGCATTTGGCCATGGACTCACCTTTGTAATGACTGAAAATCCACATGCGGTCCTACTGCCAAGATGCCTCTGCCCATCTCTCACTCCAGAGTAGGGGAAGATTGAGAAGCCTTTTTGTATTTCCTAGCTAACAGCTGCTGAATGGAAAATACCAGCAGTATTCAGTATTTTTCAGATATCCAGAAGAAAAACCCTGGTGATGCTAGATAGTGGAAACTGAGTTGATCTGAGAAAAATACTGGAAAATCTACTTGACGTTGTACAGATACTTTTCCAAAACAGAAAATTCCACGCAGAATATCATCTTTCAGAAACATAATCTTGCTGCTTGTATAAGAACATCCACAAGGAGTTTACTTCAGGAAGGAAGCAGCTCTCACTTGCTGAGCTGATCCTTGATGCTGTGTTCCTCTGTTATGAAATATTGTGCTTGGCACTTCTACAGAACTGGGAGAGTATAAATTTTATCAAATACTGAAAAATCCTCAACTTAAACTGAAATCTCAGATTCTTCCCTTTGCATCTGAGAACTCTGCATGATTTGCCTCCCAAATAAGATATTTCAAATCAGGAAAATTTAAAGCAATTATAACAATTATGTATGTCATCAGACTGTGCCTGTCAAATGATTATGACTGCAGTGACCTCCTCAGAGCTTTTCCTGAATAGTACCTTTCTCACCACCAGTACTATTAATCAAAGATGTGACGCACGTATCTCTGTATAAAAGTGGAAGTGAGTCAGCCACTATAGATATATGTGACTCCTTGCAGATGCTCAGGCACCACTGAGTCGTGACTTGAGCAACCAACTGCTTCAAAGCTGCACGTTATTTCAAGCATTCTTTCATAGAAAGAAATCATCAGGAACCTTGTTCCTAGTTTAGTTCTATTACATAACAGGATGTGTCAGGTGCCACACATTGATGCACACAGATACTGGAAAGATGAAAATACAAATATGTGACTTTTCTCTTCCCTCTACTATTTGCAGCTAAGAGAAGAGAATCACATATGTAAATTGCAGATATCTCTTACTGTAAGAATTTAAAGTTTTTGTTAAAAAGAACTTGACGCTTACTGTGTTCAGTTTTTCTTTTTATCTTTCAGCGTGTTTAGTAAAAGCAGAAATATTGCCAATAAAGAAATTAAACAACTGGACATTATGGTTATGGGTGATGGTTGGCCAGATGGCTTTAACCATCTAACAGTTAAGCTTCCAGTCCAAGATGGGCATTCAGGATCTCTCCATAATTAAAGGTGAGACATCCTACAGAAACTCCCTAATGAGCCAGTCACTCGTTCCACCTATTTTAAAATTAAACGAAATGCCCTTGGATTTGCCTCTCGTTGTTGATTAACTTTATCTAATGTAGACTAGACACTTCATTTGGATAGCTAAAAATTTTTGCCATGAATCCTAGCTTAGAAATTATGGGATATGCAGCCAATGATATACTTAAAAGAGGTGTTCGCCTCACTTCAGTCACTCTTCAAGATGTTCTTCATTAGATATTTAGTCCCATTGCTTTAATATAAAATAGCCTTAGAGAGATAGCAAAACCATAGGCTTAAAAAGCCTGCTGGTAAAAAGTTGTTCTTTGTACTCAGTGGACAGACAATTCCCAGGTTAGGGTAGCACTGCATAAACCATAAAATTATTAGAGAAATACTGTTCTTTTCACATGTTTCAATAAGATATCTGTCGGCAAAGGTAGTAGAAGTCTAATGTATTGTTATGTTGGGCTGTCAGGAAGCGCAGCTCATTGAGGCTCACTGAGGATTTAAATGTATGGGTTGTCCTGCACTGCAGTGACTGAAAATATTGCTCTTTTTTTATCAGTATGTTTCTTTGCAAATAGGTTGGTCAAATCTGTATGTGCTTTTAGTCATCTGTCTCCGATTTTGCTGCCTGAGTTTATGTAAAGACAAACCAAGTCCGTATGATTACAGAACAGTAGTTAAGACTGCTTGAGACTGTCTTAACTATTGCAAAGACAATAACAAGTTAATTAAGAGCCTGTTCACCTATAGCATTTTTTTTAGTGCTTTGACAACGCTGACATAAATATCACTATTGGAATTAATGCAAAACTTACCCGTTCTTTTTTATCTTTATGGAAAAACTATGCTTTAACAAACTTAACTGAGTGTCCTTAAAATAAATAACTAGTTAGTAAAATCTGATTTTCTAGGAAATAGTGAAATCATTCTGTTTTAACCACAGACTGAAGCAATACAACAATATGTAGGTTTTCTATAAGAAAGGGCAAAGCATATAGAAAGCTGTACCAATCCATAATAGAATTTTTTTAGAGTTCCTGATTCTAAAAGAGCTGACAGATAAACTAACCAAGAGAGAGTGTAACTGCATCTAACTGAACTAATATTTTGGTTCATTTTAGATTTATGACAAAATTTGGTTATAAAACCACTTTTATGAAACCTCCTTATTTGCACCAAAAGATAATTTTTTATCAATAAACAGAGGGGAAAAATCCACTATTATTTTCCTGAATCTCATTGAACAGTTCAGAAGTGATTCCACAAGGACAATCGAAGCAAACTTTTATTATTTGAAAATAGCTCTAGGGATCTTAAAATATTAGAAATAAGATGGTTTGACCTTAGTGCAGTGAAAGCCTTACATGCAATTTTAAGGAGCAAGAACTTTTCAAGAAACGTGGTCTGAATGAAGACACATACCGTGAATTGATATCGCGTTTGTCTGTGGCATGCAGCAGGTTTCAGCAAAGATAATAGCGCTTACATTTTCAGAATGATTCTCTCATAGGGTCTGAGCCAAAGGTCCTTTGAAGTCAATGGCATTTTCCCTTTTTAAAATTATGTATTATTAAATCAGTAGAACTGAAATCATAGTCAGACCTAAGTGAAATAGTAGATGAAGGCTGACATTAAAACTATGGTTCCTACCTTTGGTAGAACTCAAAGCCCTCAATTCTAACTTCGTGTTACTCCTCCCTGAATAATAACACTTCCAAGCAATTTATTTGCAGAGTTTAAGGCTGGAACCTCTTGATCTGAAACATAAGCTCCAATGCGTGAGACAATCATTCAGAATTGCTGCATTTTCATCACAGGCAAATGCAATCTACTAAATTATCTGTGTCACTAGAGGGAGACACATGCTGTCTGCAAGGAGAAAAGCAGGTAAAAAGAGTTCTATAGCTACCCAAAGAAACCCTCCCCCATCCATCTAACCAAGCCTTGGCTGCACCTGGTATGGAGTAGGTCACATATAGTGTGTCTATATGAGTAATCTGGTGTACTTCAGAGGTTCCTTTGGTGGTCAAATTTGTTTTACATCCACATTTGAGGAACCACAAGTTACAGTCTCAGCTGCAGCACCAGTGTGCTCAAAACAGGTTCCTTTCTCACTGAACTGAGGTTGAAGTTGCTCCCTATAGAGAAATGGATGCAATAGCGGGAGTTTTCCAGTGAATCTTGTTAGTAGAAAATAAGTTTCTGTCTTCCGTTCTGCCTCAATAAGAAGTTCTTCTTAAGGATACCAGTGCACATTTATTTCCTTATTTTGGGTTTTATAACTATGCCTGATTCCCTAATTAACTAAGCTGTATGTATGAAGGAGAAGAAATCCAGAGGAGAACTACCAATTGGAATCATTAAAGTTATTTAGAAGCTTTTTCACAAGACCATAGACAACATATTTAAGGGCTAAGGAATTACTTATAGCAGATGCAGAAGCCTGGACTGAAAGAAATGTAAAATTTCAATATTTGTAAAAAAAAAAAAACCCCAAATCCTTCAAAGGAAATGTGAAAACTGTATAACAAGGACTCTGCTCTTTTAGCATTCACAATGTAAGTAGCAAGACCTTTCCTATGCAGGAAGCTGAAATTTTAAATAAAAAACTGACTAAAGCTACTACTAAAAACCTAAGTAAACCTACTAGTAAAAGTAAGAGTTTTTCAGAAATTATTTTCTCTTAAAAGAGTGACTCCTTACAAAAAAAAGTAAGGGATATGTTAAAGTGAGGGAAGCTTTTGTTTTTAATAATTAAATTTATCTTCTTCCACATTTGATAAGCAAACCCAGCGGCATTTTTGCGACTTTCGTGATCACAGTTTTCATGTTGTGGAAAACAAATCGTGCCCACCCTCTTCCATATCTTGTACAGCTCTAGGTATTAGCAACTGCAAAAAATTTGTTCCTCATTATTACATGTAAGACTTCCTATGGAGTATATTGAAGCTCTTGGAAATGCCAGTAAAAAAATCCCTGGGGTAGGAACACATCATGTAGACTTGATACCCTGTCCATGTATCACTACATTAGAACATGTCACTGTGATGGCAGGGAGAGTGTGAAGTCTCATGCTGGCCTGAATACTTGCTTTGTAATTGACTGCAGGAAATGAACTTGCATATGTGCTCTGTTTCTGTATTATTTTACTTCTAACTATTGTAGAATGGACACTCTCTTAAGAGTACAGACATAAATTTGCTGTAGAAGTTTCATTTTCTTAGGGATTTTTTGCAGTCTTTATTGAGCACTTCAGGTTTCAGTAAGAGTAGAACTCCAGAAAAGCAGAGGAGTGAATGCAGATTGAGCCATGATAACCTTTCTCCCAATTTTGACACATACTGGAGGAGCAGTGAGAGTAAAACCTTTGCTCATCTTGTCTGAGGGAGGACTGTAGCCAAAATAGCTGTCAAGCCCTCAGGTTTCACAAGCTCTAAATTTAAAAGTTTTAAAGAGAAGTGCAGTATTGCGTGCTAGTCGATGGGCAATGTCCAGTTAGACAAAACAACCTTGTACTTGAAGACTTAGCACTGATGTGTTATAACTGCTATTTGTAAGTTACTGCCTTGAAGTTAAAAGTATCTTAAAGCAATCTAACTGAACACAAAACCATCCATGCAATCGGGCATGAAACGGCTGAGATGGGTGGTTCTAACAGTCATGTCAGAGCCTATGAAATCTACTTTCTAAAGGACACCTGAAGGACAGTATTAATCACAGAAATCAGAACAATAGCAGCCATAATGATCTCCAAGCAATGGAAACCCATGGTCATTAAAACCTCTGCCACTGGCAGTACAACAGTATTATCTTTACACATAAAGACCAAAGGCAGAGATAAGTGTGACGCCAAGAGCAAAAGAACTTTAAAAGAGATCTATCTTTATTTCCTCATGCAGGAGCAGTAAGCTGAAGTCTGAGAGGCTCTTCCACTTTTTACTTTAGATATTTCTATGGAGGATATCTGAAGGAGATTCTCATCCAGCAGAACCAAAACTTAAAACCAGCTCTCGCTTAATCAAGAATCCAGTGAGTAACTCTTACATCACTTGACCACTCTCTTAGAATAAGAAATGCTGATGTTGATTCAGCTAAATTGTCAGCAGCTACTAAGAATATACTCATAAATGCCTTGTGCTGTATTTTTCATTTTCAGTTCAATTACTTATTATGATGTTTCTTTTGTACTGTTCTCATGCCATAATTTCTTCATACGACCGTCACAGCAATGCCCATCCAAAATGACAAATAGAAATCTTCAGACCATTGCATAGGAAAACATATCAGGAGGATTTTTGTTCAACTATGTGGACTCTAATCCACTTTATATGGAGATAATCCTGCCATATGTATCTAACACCTCAGGATATGTGCTTTACATTACAAAGAATGGTTATGCCAAGCATCCAAAACCACAGAGTTTAATGAAGGACAGTATCAGTTTGCCTCTAGCATATCTCTAATTTGAGTATAACTTGAATTGTCTTGTGGGAGCTCTGCTTGTTTGGATAAACTCTGAATTTGTTTTGCCTACTTAAAGATATAGCTTAAAGAAAACCCGCTACATTATATAATATCAAACAGCTTAACTACTACATCTAATTATATTAAAGACTAAACTACTGGAAGCAATGAAAACACTTCAAATTTGATTATAAACATGAAAGCAAATGGTAAGCAGCAAGTTTAACATAGACTGTGCTGTAAGTACCCTTGAAAAATCTATGTCCTTGCCATCCTTTTCAATATCAAGCTACATTTTGTAGGTCATACTGTAAACCATCCTTGGAAGAAATAGCCCTGGAGGAAATTATCAGAATTGCCTCGAGCAATTGTCCCTGCCTTGAGCAGCAGTACTGTCTGGTTTTGAAAAACACTAAAAGTGCAGTTTGATTTTCTTCCAAGCTCAGGAAGGAAATGTTGCCTCAGTTTCCTGCAATTCAGCTTGAAATGTTCAGCTCTTCACAAGGATTAGAAAATTAGTCTTTGCAAAATGAAACTTCAGTCTTAAGGATTCAGCACTTCAGATCTGAAGATTAAACAGAACTGTCAAGTGGGGTGAATTTTTCAGCAGAATAAGCACTGCACTTGTATGGTGAAAGATGCAGCCGTCTTCGATTCATCAGCTGTAATTACACGGGCAGAAATATGCCCAGGTGTTATAAAGAATGAAAGCCTGAAGGGTTACAGTGCCTAACAGGCTTTTAGAAGAGCCTTAATCCAAAGAGAAGCATAACTCAAAAAAAACAAACCAAAAAACCAAACCAAACCAAAAAAAACCCCACAACCCAAACGAAGCACAAAACTATCAATAAAACTTTTATTCTTGACTACTTTTTTTCTTCAGTTCTCTTTTCTTAGAATTTATTCTGCCAAACAAGTAGTAAAGGTATGCTAATATGTGATACATGTCTAGCAATATCTGGAAGTGGAGATTGATACGGGACAATTTACTGTACGTTAACTTTATGGGGCTGTCCTTCAAAGTTTGTGAGAGATGTATGGAAAAATATATATTTTATATATGAAAATATTTCCATATTTCCAGTATGTAAATATTCTGCAGTGGATATTTTGGGGAGAAAATGCAACAAATATAATTAAAATCTTTTAATTTTTTTTTACATTTTTCCAGGATTACTTTACTATTGGCATTTACTGTCATGAAGATTTTACTAGAACCACGTGCAGGTTGTATTGGTTCTGTTAATTTCTGTGTATTCTTCACAGGCACTCCTAAGAGATTTCCATTGATCCATATGGTCTGTGCATACTCTGCTAGATTTCTGTTACAGCATTTCCTTCGTGTACAAGATACTAGGTTTTCTGAGAAGAAACTCCTGGCTTGTTGTATCCCTGATGTTAGTTGCATGATATTACCACAGCAAAAAGGGCACCTGAGGTTAGACTCAGGCTGAACAGTGATGGGGGTTTCTTCTCCTTCAGGCTCACAAAGGAACAGGTTGCCCAGAGAAGCTGTGGATGCCCCATCCCTGGAAGTATTTAAGATTAGGCTAGATGAGGCTTTGAGCACCCTGGTGTAGAGGGAGGTGTCCCTACCCATGGCAGGGGGGTTGGAACTTGATGATCTTTAAGGTCCCTTCCAACTCAGGCCATTCTATATCTGAATGTAATTGAGGACTAATATCTAATAATTATTTAGTTTGGATATCTTTTATTCCTATAAATTTTTTTCAGAGTCTGGTCCATTTATTTTGTGGCTGTCAGTTTCACAGGCTAATTGTGTACATATGAATATGTGGATGAGTGTGGTTTTATTTACACTGTAGTAAATATGCTACCTTTGTTCCTACGTTATAAATGTCACTGTTGAATTATCGTTGTCTGTAGGATTAAGTAAATGTGGGGGGTTTGCAGCACTGTGTTTTGCTTTCTGCCATTTTTTTCTTCAATATTGATCTCTTTGCTATCCAAACAACAACCGAATTGGGAATTTAACAAAATATTTTAACATAATATTGATATTAACAAATATTAATTCCATGTAGAATATCCTAAGACACCAATTAAACTCATATGAAAACTGTTTAAAAGCTGATATAACACTGTTTTCACATAATTTCATATGCCTAGCACAGTATCCACACTGGGAAAATGGTTCCTAACTATCACCCATTAGATGAAAACCTTGTGAAATCTTAATCACCAATTATTGATACTTCCACTTTGCAGAATATTACCAATCCACTTCAAAATTTCCCCTTTTGCATTCTCTAGGTATACCAATGAAAAGGAGAGAATTTACTGAAGAACAAGAGCTGCAAATGTTTTAGCAGAGCTTTCATGCAAACATTAGAAAAAATCATGTTGTTCACTTGATTAAGCAAGAGAAGAGGACTTATTCTTCAAGCATTAGATCTCTGTTCTTAGATGCTTTTCTACACGTAATCGTGGATGTAGAAAAAAGGTGTGATCATTTATGGCCTTAAAGAGATGAGGTTTCTCAAAAGCAGTATTATTTTGCCAGTCCCACGCATAAACCTAAGAATTCAGCCATCTTCCTGCCAAGTTCTGAGACAATGTGTGGCAAATTGCCCAATACTTGTTAAAATGATTGTAGAAGAAATCTTGGTGGGTGTAAAGTTTTGTTTCTTCACTTTGCTGTTGATTTACAGCAGTGGAAGAGGTAACCTGCTCAGCTAAGATGAACTGGCAGAAGTGGCTCATCCATTACAATGCTGCTCTTTCAGTAGACTTGTAACAACAGACACAACAGCTTACTAATTTAGGTGTTTTATGAAATAATAAGCAGTGGTGATGTAGCCCTGCATTATAGTTCTGTCATGGAGCTTCATAGTGGAAATATATGTGTCATTTCTTTCTCAGAAACAATAAATCTTCACATCATGGCTACAAAAGGTACAAAAGGAATCAACTCCTTAAGTGACAATTAAAACTTATATGTGAGATTCTTTTTTTCCTAATAGTTTTGCAGCGGTGTTGCTGTATTAATTTCAGTGGTTTTCCTCCTACTTCAGTTTGGAATATAGAGATGAGAATCCATTATCTGGGTTTCAGAAAAACAAGTGATGATAAGCCATGTGCAATGAGATACCATAAAAAATACTTTGTGTGAATGCTACTGTGCTTAAGCAGACAGTATGTTTATGCTTATTTTTCTCCAAACACTTATGTTAAAAAGAATTCCATAATACTTAAGTAGTCATAGCAAGAGATCTGACCAAACTATACACTTCACGTTATTTTAGTTACCAAACTATCTATGATATTCTTTCAGGTATCAGAGAGACCACCAAAAATATAAAAGCAGACTGTTTCTGAAACAAGTGCAGAAACACCTGTCTCCATTAAAAACTATCTGCCCATTTCTAGCACGAAATAAGTCTGAAAATAATTCTTTAACCTGTGTAATATAAAATGCAGCTGAATCAAAAAGAATAATTCTGGTAAAAGTGTGTGTGTGTCTAGAGAGAAGTAATTGCACAAATGCAACAGGACAAATCTCCTAAACCAAAGTACAGTCAGAATTTAGTAGCCTATCTTTACTTTGTTTTCTGTCTGTACTATTATACTTCAGAATAAAAGATGATAGGTTGCTATACTGAAATGCTCTCAAATAAACTTCTAAATTGGGATACACTGTTTTCTCCCAGCAGGAATCCATTTGGTCTAATTGATCTATGGGTCAGTGAACTTCACAGAGACATGGGAAATATAGAAAATTCATGACACAGTGTGTATGAACAGCAAGAAAGGATACAGATCTCTGTTCACATATAAAGTGGACAAGTAATAATATAGTGTTGTTTTGCTTTTATTGGAATTTATTCCTGCTCAGTTTCCTGTTACACTTTAATGGCTTATTAAGGAAACTTTAACATAATATAAAGTCATAAATACCAACTACTAGAATAAGGCAAGAAATGTGCAAGAAAGGCAAGAAAAATAACAAGAAGTTTAAGTCACATTTTATTGCTTTTTTCTTAAAAGTTTGATGCAAAATTTAGTTTTAGCATAGAGTATGAAAATAATTATTCCTATTTATTTCTCCTTAAACTGAAAGCAGTATTTATGTTACAGGATATGATTACTTCATACCCTTTTGTTCTCAAAAGATTTGTTTTATCTAAATTGACAGATTTATTCCTTCTGTTATAAAATAGATGCAGAAATATTGGCCTCAAAAAGATTTCATGTTTTACTTTTCATCATTTTGTTGTACTTTACACACTCAGTGTAGGAAGTACTGTAGCTGTACATAACTAATTCAAGCTCTGGCCTTCCAGTTTTCTCAAAAACTTTGAAGAGTTCAATTGCTTTGTCAGGATTTAGACATCTGGAGTATGTTCTTTAAACATTTAACTGAAGACATCTTATTGCAATTGTTATTTAGAAAAGGAAAATGAATAAGTTAGTCATAAGAGAAAAAAACATAGAAGGTAAGGATCTGTTTTACACACTATAGAATGTTTTCTCTTATCACAGGTGAGTTCACAAAAGGGATCTTAACATATCAACAAGACTTGCTTTTGTATTCATGCCAGGAATTATGAAAAAACGGGAGTTAAGATCTGAATCTTAACTTTTAATCATTTTTCACTTGTTTAAGATCAGCCTAGATTTAGGAGAAATGTGATTATTCAAAAGTCAAGGCATACTTAAACTTCTTTGATATTTTAATTTGGGGCCAGGGCTTCACATATATATTCACTTTGTATTTTGTGGTGTATTCCCTTCTTTCTTCAGCAGTAATTCTGAACAAAGTTTCAGATCATGTTGGGTTAGCTTTAATTTGTGAAAATTACTTAATTATGGCAGATACAGAGGCTGCACCTATGTTGTGCTGCTCCAGTATCTTGGGGAATTCTCAGATTCTGAGAAAGGGTCTGTAAGCAACTGATGATTATCCATTGTAGTCTTGCATGTGTATGTCGAAGAAAGGCTTGCAGAAGGGCACTGAAGCAAAGACAGAGGAAGAACACACAATTCACGTCTTTTGGGGAGCAACCTGGTTCCCAGATTTACCTCTTACAATGCCTAAGCAAGAAAGACTCTCTAGTGACAAAGCTTTGAGGGACTTGCAAGGCCCTGGAAGCACATGAACAGGACAGGCATGTGGGGGAATGACTGACTTACAAGTACTCGCTGGGGGTTACAAAGATGGGTAAGATACCTGAGGGTGCCCAACACAATGCACATGGGTCCAAGGCAGTTCAGCTGACTCAGTTGCTCGCGGGCTGGGCTTGAGTGGGAAGTTCCAGCCTGGGGTGCTCCCAGTGGAAAAGTCCTCCCTGAAGGACTAATGCTCCACACACCATGGATAAAGTAATGCCTGCTTTGGGCTCATGCTCCCTTACCATGGGATGCACTGCACCAACCCAACCACAACAGTAATAACAATGACCAAACTAGCTATAATGATATAGCTATGTTATAGCCGTATCTTCATATATATATCTATATATGCTGTAGTTACAGCTTCACTTGCTGCAGTCAATCTCAGATGGAGAAGGGAGAAGACATTCTGCTAATACAAATCTTAGTGCAGCCAAGGTTTGAAAGCACTTCTCTAGTGTCATCACAGTACTTGTCTGGTCACATCCTCTCATGCGTCCTAGCAGATCTCTGTTAAAAGAACACTAGATTACACCAAATGTGTATGGCCTACACTAAGCCATCTTGGGAGACAATAGACGTGCTTTAGAGGATGCACAGATGCTTTAAAGGACACCTGTGCATTGCAGGGACAACACATACAGCTTTAGCTCCTACTTCTCTGGCTGTGCTGGAGCAGAAATATTGGGTATACAGAGACCATTTGCTATACCATTCTGAGGACTGATTTCTGAAGTGTATCTGACAGCATGAAACAGAAGCTTCTTCATTTACTGTGCACACATATGGTTCAAGTCACAGACCTTTTTTTTGTGCTAGTAGGAACACACAAACGAGGAGTACTGCAAGGCATGTGTTTCAGCCACTCCACTAGGCTGGAGCTAGTGGCAGGCACAGAAAAAAAGATCTATCTTCTTACTTATAGGAGAAATCTTGGTAAATAAATTAAAAAAAAAAAACCAAAAAAAACCAAGCAAAGTAGAGATGGTGCATCTCTAGTGGAAATTTTTTTTCCATTCATAAATGGAAAGTTGCCTACTCCAGCTGAACCAAAATAATCAATATCATAGGTGCCTTGTTCCAGGGGACTGCTGGAACTGTGCATGAAATGAGCCGGTTATCAAGCTACACTGAAACTAAAATAAGTGAGTGTTAAATAATGCTTTAGTTTCTCTTGGCTTGTTTCAGTGACAAATTCCATTTTAAACAGTTAGATGATTACAAGCTTTGAAATTAAATTTCAGGATGAATAATTAAGCAGCTTTCTCCAGTGTCTGTGAGAAATCACATTCCCTGCACTAGAAACTTAGAGTAATAGATACAGGAGTAGATTGGTAACACACTTCTGATTAAATTTAGTCTGTGTAGAATGACTTCTCATAGATTGCAGTCAATATTACACTGAAGTCAGCTGCCTGTTTTATATAATTAGGTTTAATATTAACAAATTATAAGAATAAAAATTCTCCAAACTGCATTTACATTTGAAAATTAGGTAAATTGGGCTACTTGTATGGGAAGTAGCCAAAAATATAATCATTTACATCTGAAATGAATCTTTAGCTGAGATTCATAAAAACGCTGGGGATTTTTCATTGCCAAGTTGAAAAACTCATTACAAAGAAATATTTACATGTTTGATTTATAGACAAGAGCTGTTTCAGCTTAAGAGAAGCTTTCTTTCCCTGCTAGCAAAACTCAAATAATTTGGAATTTAAAATAAAAGCAGAAGAAAGGTGAAAATCAAGAGTTATCTATTTGTTCCCCCTTATGTCATCCCTTTAACCCGTGATATGTGTTTCAGATTCCTCTTTGGTAGATTCAGAGCAGGCATTAGAATGTGGTATTTCTTGGACCGTGACTCCTTGCTTTATAAAGGGATCTTATCCATTCCTACCACCAAAGGTTCCTGTAGTGGTAAATATTCCCAGGGCCTGAGATGCTTTTGATCTTGGAAGCAGGAGGCTCCTATTCTTGTCCATGTTCAAAAAAAATATTAAAAAAATCAAATAAAATAATAGCTGGATAGTGCTTTATCTTATTCTAAAATGGGAAAGATTTATCTGTAATAGAAAAATCACTGAGCACTGCAGGCACTTTTGCAATTAATCTAAATCATATTTATGTGATATCAGTAGAATTTTGTCATGGTTCTGGAAAAGGAATCTTGACCAAAGAGTCTAAATATTAAATTCTTGAAGGAAATGGGGCAGCAAAAAAAAATAAGTACAGTTGTAAAATGAAGTAAAAAAATTTGCAGATGACACCAAGATGAGTGGTATAGTTGACACACCTGAGGGACAGGAGGACATTCAGAGGGACCTTGACAAGCTTGACAAGTGGGCCCATGTGAGCCTCATGAGATTCAACAAGTCCAAGTGCAGGGTCCTGCACCTGGGTTGGAGCAACCCCTGGTTTCAGTATAGTCTGGGGCATGAAAGGGATTGAGAACATCCCAGTAGAGAAATACTTGGGGGTAATGGTGGAAAAAAAACTGGACTTGAGCCAGCAATGTGCACTCATATCCCATAAGGCCAACTGTATGCTGGGCTGCATCAAAAGAAGTGTGGCCAGCAGGTCAAGGGAAGGAATTCTCTATTCTGCTCTGGTGAGAGCCCACCTGAAGTACTGTGGCCAGCTCTGGAACCCCCAACACAAGAAAGGCTTGAACCTGTTGGAGTGGGTCCAGAAGAGGGCCATGAAAGTGATCAGAGGCTGGAGCACCTCTTCTATGAATAAAGTCTAGGACAGTTGGGGTTATACAGCCTAGAGAAGGCTCTGAGGAGAACTTATTGCAGCCTTTCAGCACTTACAGGCCTGTGAGAAAGATGGGGACAATCTTTTTAGCAGGGCCTGTTGAACAGGACAAGGAGTAATGGTTTTAAACTAAAAGAGGGTAGGTTTAGACCAGATAAAAGGAAGAAAGTTTTTTACAAACAGGATGGTGAAACACTGGAAGAGGTTGCCCAGAAAGGTAGTAAATGCTCCATTCCTGGAAACATTCAAGCTCTGGTTGGACAGGACTTTGAGCAACCTGATCTAGTTGAAGATATCCCATCTTATTACAAGGGGGTTGAACTAGATGACCTTTAAATGTCACTTCCAACCCACAGCATTCTATGTTTCTATGAAAATAAGTGACTGCTTGTCACTGTTTTTTCATGAGAACGATATACAATGAAAGAAACATAATAGAAGAAATAATCACAATGGCATGAGTGGAGCATGTTTCTCATAATTCATATAATTACTGTCCTATGTGTTTCCATGAAATGCAGTTGTCTTTCTGAACCCATGCTGTAAAAACAAAGGAGTTTCTTTCCAACAAAATCTCTTGGCCTTCCATACTGTAGTGCTTCTCTGGAAACCACATCACTCGATAAACCTTTCTAATGGACCATGGTACTGACCTTTTTTCCTATCTTTATTTCTTTTTTCAACAAGATCACATAGTCATGTGTTTCAGAATAATGACAATTTAACTAGAAACTAAAAGTGAATGTTCTTGACCCAGAGATTACTGAGTTCAGTGACTTTTATTGGTTTTGGATTACACCCAGATTCAGGGAGCAAAAGAACCTCATTATGTGGTCCAGATTTTCAGAAGCTCATCTCTCATTAAAAATTAAAACAGTACCCAACTTTTCAAAAGAGTTTAGCACCTTCTCTGCTGAACTGTTTAATTAGCCTGACCAGAAGTGTCACGATGGGAGCTTCTGGACACAGAACAGATTTGAAAACTGGCCTTTAATTTCTCATCATATGTCCGTATATTTCTCTGCACGTTTATTGTAATGAATAACCTATACCATTTCTGTGCTTCTCTAAAGAAGTACTTTTGTTCTCACACTTGCTTGGAAATCAGCACATATTGTTGCTCCTTTCAGTCACTGTAAAGAAACCCGAAGAGTACTTTGTATTCTGGTATAATATTTTAGTTTTAGATATATAATGCTATAGCATTTTTCCAGTTTCAGTGGTCCAGTATTGGACCATTCTTTATTTCCACGTACAATTTTTCAATTATATACAAGTGACATTTTAAACTCTTCCAGTCATCATGCAGATAACACCATTATATCTATTTTATTTCGTTGCTTCTCTTGTACAAACTATTGACCTGCATATATGTATAGAATGCACGAGTGCCAGGAAAAAAATATTAATTTTGCTTAACTGGAAATTGTGACTAGACGTCACTTTCTGGCATGAGAACACAAATTAGTTTCAGAAATAATCTGAATCATTTAGTTCAGGTAGGATAAAAATCCAGATATGAAACATTTTCAAAGGACACTTCAGAAGGGAAAGCCACCCTGCGGGAAGACCTGGATAGGCTGGAAGAGTGAGCTAACAAGAACCTTATGAAGTTCAAAAAGGACAAGTGTAAGGTCTTGCACCTGGGAAAACATAATCCAGGACTGCAGTACAGACTGGGATCTACCTGGCCAGAGAGCAGCTCTGCGGAAAGGGACCTGAAGGTCCCGATGCACAACAAGCTCAATGCTAGCAGTGTGCTGCAGCAGCAAAAGCATCAACAAGGGCATCACCAGCAGCGATAAAGAAGGCATTATCAGAGTCTGCTCAGTACTTGTCAGGCCACACCTGGAATGCTGTGTCCAGTTTTGGCCCCTGCTATACATAAAAGAATTTGGCAGGCTGAAAAGTTTCTCTGTGGAGATTTTGATTGGACAGAAGAGGAAAATTTTTCACTATAAGAGCAACCAGCTATTGGAATAATCTCCACATGGAAGTGGTGGATTCCCCAACACTGGACACTTTTAAGATTGAGCTGGACAGGGTGCTGGGCCATCTTGTCTAGACCATGCTTTTGCCAAGAAGGATTGGACCAGGTGAGTATTGAGATCCCTTCCAACATGGTAATCTATGATTCTGTGACCCATGTCTGAAAGAAAAGTGTGGTTTCATGCTGACAGTTTGCTGGATCTGGAAGACAGGATGTTTGTGTGATGTGTTAGATAGGATTTAAACATTGAAAACGTGTTGACTGATGTAAAAATTATTTAACATTTTGAAAGCATAAAGTAAAATGCCATTTATCAAGACAAGGGGATCATGCTCTACGGCGAAATGCTGGTAATTCCCAATGAACGCAGGCTTAACTCTCAAAGAGAACAGTGACAGAGGTGATACAGAATCACTATATCAAGGAAAACCCAGAAGTGAAATCTAAAACCTGCATGCAGATGTGCTAGTGAGCAGCTGTGTGAGCAGAAAATCGGAAGCACTCAAGACTATTGTCCTGGTTTGAGTGAAAACAGAACTAATTCTGTTCGGTGATTTTACTTTTCAGTTCAGCACTTCTAACCAACAGC
>JAAGNO010025586.1:20977-38417 GCA_033439905.1 Ceryle rudis | reverse complement strand
CAGCCTGTCTTGACAGGAGAGGTGCTCCAGCCCTTTAATCATTTTTGTGACTCTCCTCTGGACACACTCCAACAGGTCCTTGCCCTTCTTGTGTTGAGGGCTCCAGACTGGACACAGTACTCCAGGTGAGGTCTCAGCAGGGCAGAGTAGAGGAGCAGGGTCACCCCTCTCAGTCTGCTGGCCACGCTTCTTTTGATGCAGCCCAGGATTCGATTGGCCTCCTGGGCTGCCATTGCGCATTGGTGGCTCATGTCCAGCTTTTCACTTACTAGTACCCCTAAGTCTTTTTCTAAAGGATTGTTCTCTAGCATGTCCTCTCCCACCCTGTATTGATAATGCTAGTTGCCCCAGCCCAGGTGCTGGACCTTGCACTTGGCCTTGTTGAACCTCATGAGGTTCATCTGAGCCCACCTGTCCAACCTGTCCAGGTCCCTCTGGATGGCATCCCGCCCCTCTGGCATATCAACTGCATCACGCAGCTTTCAAGAGAAATGAATGAATTCATTGTTCTGATTGTGTTTTGATATTTCTTGAAGAAAGCGTGGAAATACTTCAGTGAGATGAAGGAGTATAGACACAAAGAGTAGGCACAAATAGTAGTCTCTTTTGTTTTGTTTTCTGTATATCTTACTTGTGAAACCACCCTGAAAATGGAGTCTCTATTTTGGAGGTAACATTGAAGCTTAATTGTTTTGTAGATCCTGATTCAAAACAAATTCTGTATCTCATTTAGAGTAAAAGTCTGTCAAGGTATGATAACCATCCTCTCCAGTGTGTCTCTCTCATGTAAATAAGCATATAATGTCACAGCCATTTTTATTCACGCACTTTGTATGGAAACAGTATGTTCTTAACTCCCTATCTTCAGTATGAGTATGGTTTTCTGATCTAGGTAATAAGTCATTGTTTAGAAACTATGTAAGGAAATAATCCCTTGAGGTGAATTTTCAGAAAACTGTAAGGTGCCACATATCTGTGGAATGTCATTATTTCACATCCCTTTATTTTTGATTCACAGGCATCTAGACCATCACAGACTATGGGATCCCAATGAATTTGCTGTTTCCTGCTTCAAAATCATCATGTATTCTATACAGGTAGGGTTTTCTCCAGGGTATCTTTCCGTTGCGTACATGTTTCAAGGACATGAGCCAGGGTTAAATGCTCGCCTCACCATGATAATGATAGACAGTAGATGAACCGGGAGAGTCCAGAAGATCCTTTTCTATAACTCCTTAGGTTTATTCTTTAAACTTTTCAAATAGTAATCCAATTGTGGTTTGTAATCAGAGTTTATCTGATTTACTTTCAGTTAATGTACACTCCTAGAAGAAAAAAGATATTAAGGAATTCTCAGTGGAAGGTGGTGCAGAGGTTCTTCGGCAAGCTCCAGAAGGAGCAGGGCAGCCATACTTACCTGACATTGTGCTTGATAAATGAATCTCTTTTAAATTGGTCATTTCTCTGTGCCAATACAGCTGTACTGCATTTAGAACCCAAGAAACTAACTTCACAACTTCACATTGAACTGTGTTATGCTCAGATGAAGTTTTTGAACTGCAGTTAGCTGAATGAAGTAGCACTTCACATTTCTTCTGTTCTTGTAGATTTTCCTGGGTATTTTAATACTGTAAGCTTTTGCATACTGGGCTGGATGGATCTGTGTGGCTTCATCTGTCATGGTAGTGTTTCTGATTGATAATTAATCATGAATCGATTGAACTTTAGATAAATTAATAAGAATGTTGCAGAATAGGATCATGGTTGTGACTATAGCTGAATGGTAAGTTTTTTTTCTTATTAAAGTCATAGATGAAGCTTTGCTTTCTGATTTTTTTTTTTTAATAGGCACAATATTCCCATCATGTAATACAAGAAATTCTTGGACACCTTGATGTTCGCAAAAGGGATTCACCACGAGTTCGTGCTGGCATTATTCAGGTTCTTCTGGAAGCAGTTGCAATAGCAGCCAAAGGATCAATAGGTAAAGTTGTCTTACATTAAAGACATCAGGTCAAAGGATAGATTTGAAGAGTAGTGCTCATTGTTGCTTTGTTTTCAGACTGAATGAAAGCATATATTTTAAGAGGGTTTTGTATTTATTATTTTTTTTCCACTCTTGTGCTCATAAAATGCTTGAAATTTTGCTTGGTTTACGGTGACTCAAATGTACTTCCTTGGTCATTTGACTGGTTTATAATCCTTTGCATTGAAAAAATTAGTAGATGTATTTTTATAGCCTTGTAAAAAGCAGGAATTCCTGTTTAGTAAGAAGTCACAAATCTGAGAGAACTGTGTGTGACTCTATAAAATGTGAAGAGCACTGTCGCTTTGTAATGCAGCTGCTGTGAAATGAGTGGGTAATACAGGAGTCCAGAGTAGAATGTTCTTTAAGAAACTTTCCCTTAGTAACTGAAGCAGCTGAAATAAGGTGCATTATGTCATTTAAGGTACCATCGTTCCTTGAAGTAGTTACAAAGATGTGTACACATACATGCTCTGCTGCTGTTTTCCTTGGGTCTCCTGCTGAAACATTATTGCTTTGCTTCATGAGCTTGAGTCTGAGCCTGTCTTTCTCTTCATACAAGACCCACTTGCATGCAGAGACTTGTGAAGTCTTTTACTGTATTATGAAAAGAGCTCACTATTTGGTCCAATATATAGAACTGGATTTCAGTAACCCTTTTTGAAATAACTGAAATTCAGGTGCAAGATCCTGCAGTTTAACCCATTGTTGATACAGAATTTCAGCAACCACTCATTTTTTCTATGTAAAACTTTTATGGTGGTTTGACTCTGGCCAACAGCCATTTGTTCACTCCCCTTTCCCACAGGATGGAGAGAAGGTAGGAAGCGAGAAGTCTCGTGGATCAAGATAGAGACAATGTAATGGATGAAGCAAAAGCTGGGTGCACAAGGAAAGCAAAGGGATATTCAGTACTTCTCATTGACAGGCAGAGGTTTGGCCACTTCCTGGAAAGCAGAGTCTCAGCATGCGTAACGGTTCCTTGGGCAGATAAATGCCATATGAACAAATGTCCCCCTTTTCCTCCTACTTTCCTTGAGTATGACAATTTGCTGAGATGACATTTGTATGATACGGAGTAAGCCATTGGTCATTTTGGGTCGGCTGGCCCAGTCTGTGTCTCGCCCCAGTTTCTTGCACGTGCCAGCCTATCCTCTGTAGGAACAGAGTGGGGAAAAAGAAAAAGCCTTGACACTTGCTAGCACCGTTCAGCAGCAGCCAAAACATTAGTGGGTTGTCAACATGATTTTAGTTACAAATCCGAAGAACAGCACTACCCAGCCTGCTAGGAAGAAAGTTAACTCCCTCCCAGTCAGAACTGATACAACTTGATAGTGGTGGATTACACATAACCTGATTGCATTTCCTGATTACAAAATAATTTCTACGATATCAAGGAGTAGGCATGCTTCAAAAGTTTCTCCTTAGGCCATATCCCTCAAACAGGGAATTGCACTTGTTCTTTTTAGCTTAATACAATTTCCCCTGAAAAGGGATTGAAAAGGCTAGTTTTCATGTTCTTAAGGCATCTTGCCCTTGACAGGTACAGTCATTGTTATGTGTTGTTTTCAGGCCCAGCCGTTCTGGAGGTTTTTAACACCTTGTTGAAGCACTTGCGTATCAGCGTTGACTTTGAGCTGGGTGATAGGCGCAGTTCAGTGGGAAGTGCCACTTTCAGCACAAGCTCCAAGGAGAGCGATGAGAGGATTGTCCAGAACGCTATTATTCAAACTATTGGTAAGTAATGACAGTAACAGCAGCTTACTTAAAATTCCCTCTTTCTCCCCTTTCTGCAATGAGATGGTATTAAACCAGCTTGAATCAGAAAGGAACAGTGGCAGTTTTGGCATCTCTGATTCTACTTCCTCTAAATCTCAGGCTCACTTTACGTATTTGACTTCTGAAAGACTGTTCTTATTATTAACTGAGCAGATAGCAAAGAAGCTCAAAAGTAAAAATGCTAATGGACTTAGAATAAATATATTGGTTATATTATTATATGGCCCTTGAAATATAGACATCATTCTGTACATTTGGTACAGAACTGATAGTAATCCTTTTATGAAAATCATGTTGCAAGCAATAGTGTAAAGTAATATAGTTTAGTAGGTACTACTTAAAAATTTGTAGAAACCAATGTTAAATGTAGTGTCAACAATGACACCTAATGGCTGGTTGTGCTACCACGACTTAACTGAAGTACTTTTAAGCACAATATTGAAAATGAGAGCAACAATTTCTGTAAATTATTTCCTTAAAATAGCCCTTCTTTCAGATTTTGTCTTTACAGTAGTGATACTGTAATTGCAGTGCATTTATGTGTATTTATGATGTACTCAAAGAACAAGGTGGAAGTGTAACTTAAATTTTGTTCACTAATCTGTACCTTTGATTATGCCTTGAAGCTTTCTAGAGAAGTAGTAAATATATAGATTTTTCTCACCACTACAGTAAAACTCCAAGTTAAAAATAAAAAATATCTCCCAAAACCCACAACCCAACCTTTTAAAGTTAGACAGGGGTTGTATTGGATGGCCTTTAAAGGCCCCTTCCAAACCAAAGCATTCCATGATTCTATGAAAGTAAAGCTGCTTCTATCAAAGTTATATTTATAGTGTGCAATAGTATTGCACTGTAATGGAATAGAATATCTCAGGTTGGAAGGCACCCATAAGGACCATCAAGTTCAACTCCCTGTTCCTTGCAGGACTACCTGAAATTAATCCATATGATGAAGAGCATTGTCCAGACACTCCTTGAACTCTGACAGGCTTGGTGCCACAACTGCTTCCCTAGGGAGCCAGTTCCAGTTACCAACCACCCTCTCAGTGAAGAACCTTTTCCTAATGTCTCATCTGAATTTCCCTTGGCACCGCTTCACTGCATTTCCTTGTGTACTATTGCTGGTCACCAGAGAGAGGTGCTGATGAGGAGTGATGGTGGCCAAGACTGCCTCACATCTACAAAAAAAACCCATGCAGCACTTCAGCTTCTGCTGCCCCGCTTAGGGAAGCTGTAGAATGCAAAGACATCACCCCTTAGCCTTCTTTTCTCCAAGCTGAACAAGCCAAGTGACCTCAGCCACTCCTCATAAATCTTCCCTTGACACCTTTCACCATCTTGGCTGCTTTCCTCTGGACATGCTCCAGTAGTTTGATGCCCTTGTGTATTTAGAGGCCCATAACTGTTTACAGTACTCAAGGTGGGGCTTCACTAGTGCAGTATACAGTGGGACAATCACCTCCCTCAACCAGCTTGTTATGCTGTGCTTGATGTACCCAAGGACACAGTTGGCCCTTTTGGCTACCAGGGTACACTGTTGGCTCATTCTCAGCTTGCCGTAAACCTAACCCTCCAGATCTCTTTCCATGGAGCTGCTCTCCAGCCTCTTGTACTCCAATTTGTATGAATAACCGGGTTTACTCTGGATGGGATGGAGAATCCATCACTTGCTCTTCTTAAATTTCATGTGGTTGGTGATTGCCCAGCTCTCTAGTCTATCCACACCACTCTACACTCGAAGGAGTCCACAGCTCCTCCTAGTTAAATATTGCCAGCAAACTTACTTAATGTACATTTGATTCCTGCATCCGGATCATTTATAAAGCATTAAAGAGCACTGGCCCTAAAATTGAGCCTTGGAGAACTCTGCTGGTGAGAGGCTTGCAAGCCTGATGTAAGCCATTTACTATAACTCATTGAGCATGACCCATCAGCCAGTTGCTCACCCAATATATTATGGACTTGCCTAGCTGTGTGCTGGACATCTTATCCATAAGGATACTGTGAGAAACAGCATCAAAAGCTTTGCTAAAGTCCCAAACCACCACAGCTACTGACTGCTGCTACATGCAGCTCTGTCATTAAGCAGAGGAGTTCCTCTACCTGGGGGCATCTCCCACAGCTGTGCTCACCGCTGCCACCCTGTACTGGTGCAAGAGCCGGGCACAGCCTGCCCCCGGACACCAAAGTGTCTGTGTGTTCCCACGGGAGCTCTGTCTGGGCAGCTGTGTAAGTTGTGGTGGGTAAAGAGTTTATAGGAGATACAGCCTTCTCCTGGTTGGAAACCATCACTCCCAGCTTGATCTGGCAGAGCTACAGTACTCTTCTTGCACACAAACTGCTGCTGGTCCTGGTCACTAGTGCTCCCCAGGGGCTTTTTTATGTAGATGTGAGGCAGTCTTGGCTACCATCACTCCTCACCCCACCCAGGTCCTATCTGCTGCTGTCACAACAGCTGCTGGCTCCTGGTGGGCCTCTGCTCCCTGGAGGTTCCCCCACTTGAGGAAACCCCCCTGTGCCCCTCCTGGAGTGCTCCACTGACAGTGGTGCCAGCACCAGAGCTGCTCACCTGGGCAGCCTCTAAGTGAAGTGATGGTCATAGCTGTGTATCTGTGGGACTTCCGTTTGCACATGTGTGATGTTTAATGGTGCCTTAAGAACAGGCAAAAGTTAACAACACTGCGTTTCATGAGAAACAGTTCATATTCCTCACTCAATAAATAAGACATCTGTAAACTTTTTAATGATACATTTAAAGGAGGATAAAATTAGAAAGTTTTAGGGTTCAAAGAAGAAAGTGAGAGCCATGATAAGACTCTGTAAGGCAGAAATGAACATGTGAGTATTATGCCATAAAACAAATCACAGTTTTATTCTTCATCTATTCTGACCTTGTTAATATATTCCTTGTACTTATAAGGCTTTTCTTTTAAAGAGAGGGGCCCTTTATCTCTTTCCTTCAGTGATTATGTTCCATTTTTATTTAGGATTTTTTGGAAGCAATCTCCCAGATTACCAGAGATCAGAGATTATGATGTTTATTATGGGAAAAGTGCCTGTTTTGGGGACAACTTTACAATCATTGGATACCAGTCACCTTGGGTTTGTATATCCTACTTTTTAAAATTTCTAATTAAAATTTTAGATTTCAGAATTTAGTTTTTGTGAATAAGGGGAATGGAACTATGACTACATTTTTTCAAATAGCTGCATGATTTACAAACATTTTTGGTTTTGGTTTTGTTTGGTTTGGTTTTGTTAGGGTTTGTTGTTGTTGTTGTTGGTTTTTTTCTTCACTCTCTACAAGCTGTCTTCAGATTAAGAAATAGATGACAGAAATTCCAGTCAATTTGTTTTGGTTTAGATTTTCCCTATTTATATAGAAATAGGAAAGAGCTATAGGAAGGGGCAGACTCCTATAATAAACCCATCATTAAAAAGCTGCCATACAGTGAAGTAATATTTTTCCCTGTAATATGAATAGTTCTGTTTAAAATGTGCTTTTCTCTAGTATGGGGAAAGTCACTGAAAAGGTTGCAGCTATTCTTTGCAGGTGCACATGGATACTTTGTACTATCTGTGTCTGATCCGTAGGAAGTCATTGTCATTCTCACTTCTTGGTAGCTTTTCATGTAGCGTTGTGTGCCTGCAGTATTGCATGGAAGATAGAAATCTGCCCGTGTCAGGCAGTTATCACTCATTAAGAAGGTATTTGAAATACAAATCCATTTAGAATTCTGTAGTTGGATTACCAGTTGGTGTGGGGTTTTGTTTGTTGTTAACTGCACAGTTTTCCTTTATGGGATTCTATATAAACATGGGACCGAGTAGTATGTTAGTATGATGTGCCTGTGTCATTCCAAGTAATGCAGGCTTTTGGACTGCTGAGACAGCCTTGCGTTACTTACCTGAAAATTTGGTCTCTGCTATACCAGACATACTGCTAACTGGATATAACTGAGATTATAGCCCAGGAAGATGGAAGTTTCCACTGTTACACAGGTGCCATCTTTTGTGAAGAGGCTCATTCTTTCTTTACAGTATTTTGTGGACCAAAGGGTTTATACCTCTTTTACTTTCTTCCAAGTGTCTTTGGGTGGAGCAGTTTATTCCAGTACATTTTTATCTTGTAAGATCTTGCAAGAACAGCGCTGATGTGACTGTATACCAATAAGTATTTAACTTCTTTTAGTACCAGTGGATGAAAAATGTGAATAGATGAAGAACAGGTCAAGTTGTGTTCCATGAACCTTCCTGTGATCTGAAAACTGGGGGGTCTTTCAGTTTTTCTTGTTGATTTTGCAGATCCTTTTTTTAGAGTTTTTTTCAGTCTCAAAGTTTTAGGGTCTGACTTAAGAAGTCTCCTGGTTTCTTAAAAGACTCAATTACAGTTTAATTCAGAAGTAACTCTGAGTGCTGATACTTGTGAAAATTATGTCAAACATGTAGTGGTTGAATATTTCAGGTACAAAGAGGTTTCTGAATTAAACATGAAGATTTAGATCTGCTTCACATATATCGTTTACTGTTTTCTCAGTTGTATGTGCTTTGGTTTTTAAGCCTTCCTGTAAATGTTCCTTTCAAAAACGTTTATGTATTGCACCTCATTGGAGATATTTGCCTGTTATTTGTAATCATTCAGCATCCCCTCCAAGTCTGCTGTATTTGCTTGTCAAAAATGTAGTTGTTAGAATGTTGTCTGGAGTAGAACAGTGTTTTGAAAATATGCTGAGAAACTAATTTCAACTTTTTTCCAATTGTAGAGATTTGGGGACTAGAAGGATTCAAATCATGCTACTGAGATCTTTACTTATGGTAAGCTTTCTGTGTTCAGTTTATTATGTCCCAAGCAAAAAATGTTTCACTTTGCTTACTTGCATAAACACATAGATACAATATTACAACTCTGTATTATGAAATTAAACATACCTTCATATTATGTCGGTCCGTAGTCTGGATAAAATGGTGACAGCATTTTCTCGACTTCCATTACAAGCAGCTCGAGAAATATCCCTCCATCTGTTAGAGCACTTCGGTGAATATCGGTTATAGTTGGATCTGCAAATCCAAAAGAACGTCATAGAGTAGGTCGAGGTGACTACTTCTGCCAGAAGTGCTGGCAACATCAAAGTGAAATCACTTCTGACACCAGAAAAGCTGTAATTAGTAGAGTGGCTAATTTTTTTTTAGAACTGTAGGAATGGATGTCTATCTCTAAGCCCTTAGAGCCTCAGGCACCATTGTTCTTTCCTTCCTAGTATTTCCTAAGTTTCTTGTAAGGTACAATTAAATGTTTTATCACGAGTACATTTTTCAACTGTAAAACTTCAAAGAGTATTCCTGAAAGTACATCCTGATGGTAAGGATCAGAAGGGGATAATAAAGGAGGCTCTTGCATGTAGAATCCTGGCCTGTTTTGTTGCAGAAGCTGAAAACTGTTCAGGGACTAAAGTAGGGGAAATATTGTAAAGAATGATCTCATGGTTAAAGCAGAATAATGCCTTCTGGAGAATGAATGCCTTCCTTTGACGTGAAATCTGTGTGTGGTATTAGGCAAATCAGTTAAACTGTCCTTTGCTCGTCAGAATATGAAATCCTATATTCTTGCTTGAAGAAGAGCTGAGCATTCACAGTTGCAATTTTAGAAGAGAAAACATGTTAGAAAGGACCTCAGGGGGTCATTTGGCACATTGTCATTATTAAAGATAGATTCAGCTATGCCTAAAATGTTCCTGACAATATTAATCTCACCAGTCGTAAAAATTTCCATTGGAGTCGGTAAGAATTGTAATTATTTGGGGTGCTACGTAGCCTGTAGATACGCTTTAAGGAATCCAGATTGTGCATGTGGAAGGCATTTAACTAACATTTTTGATACTGAATGTTGTTTTGGATCCTCTATTAGAACATGGAAGTAAAATCTCTTCACGACAGAAAGATGTGAAAGTGAATATTTTGATGCTTAATGAATTACTCAGACATTGATAAATACTGTGGAAAAAATTGCAGGATGGAATTTGTTCAGAGCAAAGCTTTTATCGTGGTAATATGAGGTTTAGTCTGCACATATAATGAAGAAGTAGAAACTACTGAACTCTGCTTGTTCTGGGTACTGAACTGAGCATTATACAGCACGTATTCTTTACAAAATAATAATACTTCATAACATAATGAGTCTGTTGTCATGCAGGCAGACAACTTTATGTTATATAGGCAATTAAAATCTGGCACTTCATTAAAAGTATGCATTTATATTTGCAGCCTTACTGCTTGTACTATTAGTAATTTTCCATTTTCAAAATGGTTAATTGGAAACCTTCATGTACCCTCACACTTCTCTGCCAGCCAGTTTCCTTTCAACTTGTTCAGTTCTGCTGTAGGAATGGTGCTTGCTTACACGCTGTCATTTAACTCCAGCAGACAGCAAAGCGACGCCCAGTCGCTCGCCGCTCTTCCACAGTGGGATGGAGGAGAGAACTTGAAGGGGTACAAGTGAGAAAAGTGGGTTGAGATTAAGACAGTTTAGTAAGTAAAAAGGAAACGAAGAAAAACAAAACCAAGAAAAAAGAAAAACAAGCCATCAAAAATGGAACAAAACCCCTGCCCTAACAAACCACAGAAAACCCCACCCAAAGCCCAATTGCTCACCACCAGCCAACTGATACCCAGCCAGTCCCTCAGCAATGGCAGCTTTTGCAAGGTGCCCCATTTTATTGCTGTTCACATCTCATGGTCTGGAATAGCCTTTGGGGTCATTGTCCTGGCTGTGTCCCTTCCCAACTTCTTGTGCACCCCAAGCGTACTCATCGGTGGGGTGGGGTGAGAAGCAGAAAAGGCCTTGACTCTGTGTCAGCACTTCTCAGCAACAGCTAAAACATTCCAGTGTTACCAGCACAGGTTTGGTCATAAACCCAGAACACAGCTGCCTATGTGCTACTGTGAAGAAAATGAACTATCCCAGCCAAAACCAGTACAACACAGTTCACATGTAGAAGCTGTAATGCTATGGAATATGCATAATGAAGATATATTTGTTATGTAATGTCTGATTGGCTTTATTATAATTAAATTTTGGATAATTTTGCTCCCCTCATCCTAAACAGATGATGCTTGTCAGTTTCTGAACTCTGTTTTGGTTTTGAGATTGCAACATTCTGATAACTTCAATTTTAAGGGGCAGGATATTTACAACACTTCTGACTTCTGTAAATGTTCAGCTCATTAATATTTAAATTGCCAGCTAGTTAACTTTTCGTAATATACTTACAGAGTTTGCTTTAAATAAAAGGAGTGAAATAAGGCAAGTCAGAGAGTAGTATTAGTTTATGAAAAGAAGGAAACAACACCGTGGTACCAGATTTCTAAGGAAATAATGTTTGCTTCTTGCTTTCTCTTTTGCAGTACAGTAGTATCCATATGTACATACAGCTCCTGCTTTCTCTCTTTTTTTTTTTTCTTTTTTTTCTTCCTATGAGTGTACTCAGTACCATAGATGAGCAGCTCAGAATCTGAAAGGGGAGAATCTATTGGAATTATTACTGTCTTCTTTTTCTGTCCTGCAACTTCTCATTAGCCGTTTTTTCAAACATTTTTATAAATTGTACCTTTATTCTTTGGATATTTGAGCATTCTATGAGTATTGGTTTGCATCCACCTTCCAGATGCCAAAGCAAGCCCGCCAAAAAAGTGAGTGACAGCTACAAGTAAATCTTAAAATGCAATAATGACACACGTTAATTTTACTTCAAATCATGAACAGGTGACTTCAGGATACAAAGCAACAACGATAACTAATGCACTTCCTCCCCCGTTTCTGGACCCGTTATTGTCTCCTTCGCTCATGGAAGACTCTGAGCTAAGACAGCTGGTCTTGGAAATACTGCATAATCTCATTGATCGGCATGACAACAGAGCAAAGCTCAGAGGGATACGGTACTTCTTTTTGTTTGCTTTGGCCTACTGGAAATTCTAATCTAATATCTGAATGATAAGTGCTGTTGATTTTTAAGTATTTGTCCCAATATGAAATGTTAATGTGTTGGTTTTGATAAATGCACGGTGCTCAGTGTCATTTATTGATGGCAAGAGTTTTACAGGTAGGCCTCGGTGCATGATACCCTAAATAATCATTACAAATAACTGCCAGTTTGACTGTGGAAGACAGAATATGGTATTCTATGTAGAGGAGAGGAAAAAAAAATGTGATTGGTATAATTCTGTTTGTGGTTCTCCTCCTTCAACTAAAATGTGAATGTCATTGTTAAACATGGATATAATTAACATGGAAATGCTTCAAGATTTGTTTGAATAGTTCATGTATTTCACATCCTCTTCCCTTTCAACTTCTTTTTGGTAAGATGACATTTTTGTTTCCTGTGTAGAATAATACCAGATGTTTCTGATCTAAAGATAAAACGAGACAAAATTTCAAGGCAAGATGTGAGCTTCATGAAAAAGGTAATAGAAGGAAGAAGTGAACTTTTCTATCTAGAAAGAAGATAAAGTAAATGAAGCAGTTCCTTTTCTTTTCTCTACAGCTGTGATTTACAACAAATTTTCATATCTTAAGTGCATTTCTTCAGTGGGATGAATCATTTTATGACTCTTATTTTGTGGGTATACTGTATCTTTAAACAGCTAACCTTAATGTGCTTATTTCATCATAGCTTCTGTGCTTTGCTAGCAGTTGTTTCCCTCTTTTCTACATAACATACATTTGAACAACTTGGTATTTGATTTTAGAATTAATAAAAAGGCCACTAATGTCTTTATTATTTCTTAAATGAGTATGTCCTGCTTGAAAAACAGGTGTTAAAAAGGAGTTTTATTTCTCCTGCTAAAACTGAACTAGTATTTCCAGAGATTAAAGTGTTGGTCCTTAGGTCTTGAAAGTTAACTGTGTCAACTGATACAGACCTGTATCCCCTACAGATCAAGGATGCTGGGTTGGTACTGAGTTGTATGTTGTTTGCAAAACCTGCTTCTTATCCTGCCTTTCTGTGTTTTCCTTTTTTATTGTGTTGAGATAATAGTTTCTTTACAAAGATTTGGTTAAGCACAGTGTTGCGAGGAATGGAAAGTCACTACCAGCCCTACTCATCCTCTGAAACACCCTCTAGAAGAATTTTTTCTTGATTTGCTATTCAAATCAACTTGCTTAAAGAACAAATCTGGTGTCTTCACAAGAAGCTCCTCAGTTACTTGAAATTTCTTAAGAATATTTCAAGATCTACTTTTTGTTTTCTCCTTTCCATATACAGGTAGATTTTTTTTCAATAGGAAGTGAATGCCAGTGTCTAACACACAGTGACGTATTCATTGCAGTTCTCTGTACCATCTTCCCTAGCTGTACACTTACATTTATATATGTATTTATTAAGGATTTATATTTAGAGTTGTTATAAGCTAGTGGGTTTTCTGATTAATCATGTACTTGTTTGTGTATGTATATGTAAACCCCTGTTTTAATTCTCTATCCAAAATGATCTGACATTAAAGTTAGCCCTGCATGGAGTAGGGAGTTGGACAACAGGACCTTTAAATATCCTTTCTAACGTAAATTATTTTGTGATTTGAATACTCATTTCCCCTTTTTTGTCTTTCCTAGCATGGTCAGCAGTTGTACAGACACATCTACTTGGGCTGTAAAGAAGAAGACAATGTCCAAAAAAACTTTGAGCTCCTGTTTACATCTCTAGCTCTTACCACAATTGAACTAGCCAATGAAGAAGTGGTTATTGACCTCATTCGATTAGCTATTGCTTTGCAGGTATGAGTCCGAATCAGTGTTGAGGTCACTGACAATTTATATTTGTAATTGGAGATGTGGACGGCTTGTTTTGTTTGCATATTGATCTTCAAATGGGAAATCACATTATTCAGTCTGAATTTGATTGATCTATTAAGGAAGTGCACCTTGCACGTACCACTTGTTAATAGGGAACCTTCGAGTAATCGGATTGGTTACAAAATTCTACTGCGTGTTCACTCCAGGAAATATAGCAGAGGTGAAAATTTGTTGAAACATTCTCTAGAATCACCAATACTTTTGTTAGAAGATTGTCAAAGTATTTTTGTAGCCTGTGATCTTGCATCAGTGTTTCTTATAAAATATATGGACTGTCCTCACCTTGGAAGAAAGCTTTGGGTTAACTGATTGGTTGGAAATATTTGTCAAACCAGACTATTTAATCTCACCTTAGAGTAAAATTCTATCAGTGTGTCAGACTTCATCACTTAACATTTTCTTTACAGGATCGAATATTATTTCATACTTGCATACAGTCCTCAATGAAACTACATCACTTAGTGGGCTTATCTGTGTTGAAATTAAACCATTAAAAAAACCCCAACCTGCTAGTGTGTGTTATGGAAATTTGATGAAATTGTGTCCTGATTCCCAGTTCACTGTCTCCTATTAGCCTTATTCCCAAGTGAGCACCTGCATTATGAAACCTCTGAAATGCAGAGTACACCCTTAATTTCAAAATATGTCACTTATATCCTTACTAGATATAACTGGCATTAGGAGTTTTACCAGAGCAAAAATAGTACAGTCTGAATAAACATAGAAATACTAATAAGCATTAACTAATTCCCTTCAGGATATTGTATTTATGACTCACAAGAGTGATATTTGTTATTGAACTACTGTTCCAAATTTTCCTGAAAAAATTTATGATCAGCAGGTGTTAAGAGACTACCAGTCATTAACCTGTACATTCTTTCTGAGAAACAGAAGCTTAAGCTGATAGATGTATTTCCTCTTCATAGGGCTTGAATCCTTCAAGCTCTCTAAATTCAGATCAATATATGCCTAAATCAGGAGCAAGCTCAAAGATTAGGATTTTAAGATAAGAGCTATTAAATGCTAACTAATATCAGATAGTCATCATATGTCAGCTAGTGTTATTAATTATGACTTCCATATATCCCCAGACAGCCTGTTAACTTAGGGAAGTGTAATGCTATTCTTCATGTTGCAGGACATTGCCATCATCAATGAGGATAATCTGCCAATGTTTAATCGTTGTGGTGTCATGGCATTGGTTGCAGCCTATTTAAACTTTCTGAGTCAGATGATTGCAGTTCCTGCCTTTTGTCAGCATGTCAGCAAGGTAACAAATAAGTCATTTAAGTAATTTAGAAGAGTACACATTCTACTGTAAAATGGGGAAATAACTTCTGTCGAGTAATTGCTTGTGGTGTTTGTATCCACCAGTGTTGCTCTTTGTCTTCTGTTTCCAATGGCATTATTTGCCGACTCTTAAAATTATGCCCAGAATATTCCTATCTCAAGGTATAGCATTTTTATTTTCTTCATGGTGCTGTGTACAGAAGGGCTAAATCTTATACCATCTGGTATAACACTTTACAGCCTCACTGCCTTTGCTAAAACAATACTGATATGCACGAGACCCTGTGAACTGGATTTTTAGTCTAAAGTGTAAGTGTCACTATCTCTTTCTCTGGTTAAAAGACATTCTAAGGGCCTCATTATGCCGAGGTATATGTTAGTGAAGGATTGGTAATCTACTACAGAAGAACCTCATTAAGCAACTTAGTCATTGGAGAAAATAGCTATGGAACTGCTCAATTTCTACTGCTTGTCCTTGTTTTTATCAGGTTATCGAAACTAGAAGTCTGGAAGCATCTTACTTTCTACCAGAAACAATTTTCAAAGACAAATGCAAGTAAGTAGATACAGAATGTGAATTAATGAACAGTGAAACACATATTTTATTATTAAAAATTGCACATAATTGAAATATGTTGCATCTGTGAAAAATAATTTAGACTTTTATAGTGTACAGGATAGGCAGAAGAAAATCGAGCATTAAAAGCATATATGAAAAATTGTGGGTTTCAGACTTTTATTGTTGTCAGAGGCACTTTATCTGCACAATATGATGCTTGGTGCAAGTGCTAACACAGCAAAATGCATGTTCACTGAATCACAGAATGGGTGAAGTCGGAAGGGACCTCTGGAGATCAGCTTGTTCAATCCCCCTGCTCAAGGAGGATCACATGGAGAAGGCTGTGCAGGACCATATCCAGGTGGCTTTGCCATATCTCTGAGGCTGGAGATTCCCCAACATTTCTGGGCAACCTGTGCCAGTGCTCGGTCACACTCACAATAAAAAAGTGGTTTATGATGTTCAGACTCTTCTGTGTTTGAGTGTATGCCAGTTGCTTCTGCTCCTGTCACTGGGCACCACTGAAAAGAAGCTGGCTCTGTTTCTTTCCACCCTCCCTCCCTCAAGGTAGTTGTACACATTGATAAGATCCACCTTCTTTTGTCTGTGCTGAATCATCCCAGCTCTCTCTGTCTTTACTGGAGAGATGCTTCAGTCCCTTAATCCACTTAGTGGCCCTTTGTTTGACTCTAATGTAAGTCCTTGTCTTTCCAGTCCTGGGGAACCCAGCACTGGACACAGTACTCCAGGTGTGGCCTTACCAGTGCTGAGCAGATGGAAAGGATCACCTCCCTTGGCCAGTGGACAGTGCTCTTTGTAATGCAGCCCGGGATACCCTGAGCCTTTTTTACTGCAGGGGCACATTGCTGGCAGATGGCAAATACTCTCCCTCTGCAGTTTTTTTCTGTTTAACAGCATCCATATTCTCTGAAGATGTAGCAGAGTAGGTGAGAAATGACCAAGAAGTGTTAAGGTAATTTAAAATATTGGAAGGGTATTTGCTGGACTACTTTTAGGGTGTATATTCATGCCTAAAAAACTGAGCAAGTTTTATTTCCATTAAAATGTTACCATAGACCCTTTTTTGTCGCTTGCAGACACCGGAAAAATATTTTACTTGACAAATCTCTATTAGTAGATGGTAACTTTAACTATATATTTTGACAGTCTTCCAAAATCCTTAGAGAAGGATGAAAAAAATTTATTTTTCCTGACGAACAAGATTGCAGAATCATTAGGAGGCAGTGGATACAGTGTGGAAAGACTGTCAGTTCCATACGTACCACAGGTAACAGGTAAGTTGTGATTAGTGGCAAAACTACCAAGTACCAGTTAAGAATGATTTCTTCAGGCATTGTGTGCCAATGAGATGTAAGGTGACTGCTCGGCAACAAAAGGTAATCACAGTATAATTTTGTTTTCTCAGAATGGTTTCTTTGGTTTTTTTTCTAATTAGCTACTGTATTAGTGCTAAGAGGTTTCAACTTTTTACCCTTTGAACATTATTTTCTTTTTCCTTAAATTCAGGAGGTGGGGCAGAAAGTTATTGAACCCGCTTTGACTCTTTTTAAAGAAGTCTTCCCTTTCAAAAGAATATCTAAGAAGATAGTAGTGATTATTTCTGTTTTTCTGTATTATCTTGAGTTAGCTGCAAGTATTTAACTGTCTCTTCAGGTATGAAAAAGGCCATATGTAATTCTACATCTTAGCGTATGTGAATCCGGTGGAGTTTAAGCATTTTTTGTAATCCTTTTGGAAAGAGCAGTAACCAAAACTGGTTCCATGTCCATTATCATATCTAATTAGGATTATTAATCTCTGGTCCTGTGGGTTATCAAGCTTCCAAGGTTTTTCATTTAACTAAATCAGAACTAAAGTGTATATTTTGGAATTCTGAAACTTGTCATGGTTTACTTCAATGAAATGTTTCTTTTCT
>JAAGNO010025586.1:0-13457 GCA_033439905.1 Ceryle rudis | reverse complement strand
TATTTTGCACCTAGTAGGTGCAAAATAATGTTTTATGAGACAGCTGGTCAGCTAGCTTACACACAGATGTCTACGCTCTAGGTATCTATGATTTGCTAAATAGGTGCTGCCTAAAATATGCATCTTGGACAAGTTTAATCTCATTTAATTCTAAATTTCTGAAATAATATCTTCACAGTTTTAATGAGTTCATTTTCTGAAGGTAATGTGATGAAATGAAAAGCATCTGGAAATGTCTGTCATCTATTAAAATTGCCCTTATAAGCCAAGCTATAAATAATGTGAACCTTTCAAATTCCATTGACTAATTACTTATAAAGTAACATATTTTTTTACATATTAAGATTTTCAGATCTTCAGTGCATTCAGAAAATTGTGTGGTACACATTGTGGACTTCAAAAACACTCAATTTCTTTAAAGGAACATTTTTCTGGCATGTGACCCAGCTACCAGAACTGAGGATTATCGTTTCCTTATTTCACGTCACTCTAAGTAATTACTAATTAATGCTGTCCCGTCCACTGAAATCCTGTCCAAAATCTGTCTTGGACACTAATGTTTTTAACAATAGACACTGACATTTTAAAGACTAATTTGATCTGACAGTTTTCCAAACCTGTCTAATCACTGAGGTACTTGAATTCACCAGATGCTGGAAAGTTCCGGCTGTAGGTTCACAGAGCCAAGGGAGGTTGAACTTGCTATTCCCAAATTCTACTAGAAAATTCTGCCTGCCTGTCTGAATGATACTGACAGGATGTGCCCTTCCTTTTTTGTGAAGCTGAACTTGTGTGCAATGAATAAGAAGTGCAGTCTTGTGTCCAGGTAATAAAGCAAAAGGAAGCCTTGATGTACTTTTAATTAAAGCACATAATAAAAAGGAACAAAACCAGGGTCCTCAAAGCAGCTCCCCAAAATTGTATCTGCATTTTGCTTTAGAAGCAATGACAGATGACAGCTCACACGAACATGGTTATATCACTTCACATTCAGTGCTTGTTTGCTTCTGCAGTGACCATTTGAAGGTTTATATCACTTATACTTGATAGGGAAAGTTTACACTTGTTTTTCTCTCTTTTTCTTTAAAAAACTTTTTTAAGATAACAATGGACTAGAAGAACAAGAAAAAGAAAAAAGGCGTCTTGTGATTGAAAAATTCCAAAAAGCACCATTTGAAGAAATTGCAGCACAATGTGAAACCAAAGTGAGTTGCTGGAGAATCATTACACAGCATTAAAGACAGGCATTAATATAGGCATTAATGGGGATGAGCTGGCTAAAGGTGATTTATGCTATCATGTCACTGCTGCTGTTACTTCAGAGAAGTTCAGTTCTTTATCTTCAGTTACTGTCTTTGCTATTATCAGTGTTGGAGATTCCAGCTATTAAATCCTCCCTAGGCCATCTGAAAAGGAATGGAAATCTCATAATGCTTTTTTGACTTAAATGTTTTTCTTGCTGTCTTTGAAATCTGGATTCAGGGTCCATGCCTATTTCATCCTGGGATAACTGCAGCAGTATTCATCCCATTATATATTTTGAATAACTAACTATATCTTAGGTTTGTTAAACTCTTATCTGCATCAGCAAAATTTGCTGTAGAATTACTTTCACTTCAATTTCATGTGCCTTTTAAGGGCTCAGAATACTTGCAGCAGTGAGAAGAGAAATGAGGACAAGAACTGCTTCCTAGATTTGCCATGTGGTACTGGGGAACATGCTCACTGAGTATGGCCTGGGACAGTCATTATAGCTCAGTTCAGTATATAGCAGTTAACAAAGCACTATGGGTTTTTTTTTCCCTTAGGCAAACTTGCTTCACGATAGACTTGCACAGATACTGGAACTCACCATTCGGTAAGGCTTTACACGAGAAGAATATGATGAACGAAAAATTGAGTTGTAAAGCAGTTGTGACTACTTTCAGATGATCATCTCATAGTGTTCACATGTCGTAGGCAGAGAATAATTGACTTAACTGAATGTTGTGGTTTAACCCTGGAAGGCATTTCAGCCCCACGCAGCTGCTTGCTCACTCCCCCTCAGTGGCACACTCCCCCTCAGTCAGAAGAATTAAAGGAAGAAAACCCATGGGTTGACCTAAGAACAGTTTGATAGGCAAAGCAAAGCCGTGCACACGAGCAAAGCAAAGTAAGAAATTCATTTGCTACTTCCCATTGACTGGCAGGTGTTCAACCACATCCAGGAAGGCAGGGCTTCTTCATGCATAACAGCTACTTGGGAAGACAAATGCCATAACCCCAAGTGATGTGCCCCCCTTCCTGCTTCTTCCCTTAAAGCTGTTAGCTCTGCGTGATGTCACAGCTACTGTAAAGAAAATTAACTCTATCCCAGCCAAAAGAAGTACACTGAAAGAATAGTCTTCATCTAAAACAGTCACTTGGATTTTCTTGTGATTATTTTGTGTCTCTTGGGCAATGGAGAATATCCAGAAACCATGTCATAGTACACATATTCTTACACTATGTCTGTGTGTATCAGTACTATTGAAGAATGCTGCTGTTTTCCCATGGCTGTATCTGTTTAGGTAATCAGATACTGAACACCCACTCTCATACGTGCCATTATTGTGGAGTTGTGTACATCTGTTGTGCAGTATAAGCAGTATCTGTTAGTAATAAAGTGCATTTTCATCTTCTTTAACATCAGCGAGTTTGATGGTTTAGACTAAAGTAAAAAAAACAAACCCAAGGTTGGATAATTTCATTAGAATTTTGGGATCAGGATAAAATACTGATGGTTAGAGGGGAAGGGGGATGGTGGTTTACTCTTGTTTCTCAGCTACTAGTGTGTAACATTATAAAAAAACAAAGAAATCCATATAATTATAATTTATATATATATTGTTTGTTGTTCTCCCACAGTCCCCCACCTAGCCCCTCAGGAACGATGACCATTACTGCTGGACATGCCCATTACCAATCTGTTCCAGTCTACGAGATGAAGTTTCCAGATCTTTGTGTGTATTAAGTGTCTTCTGAAGTCTGCTGGACATTATTTAGAGTAGAGTACAATAGAAAGAACAAGATGAGTTTTCAAATTTTATTATTTCATCTAAGCTAACTTTAAAATAATTATGGACATGAGCCAAATGAGCTTACTCCAGCCAAACTCATGAGACTGTCTTGAGCTGGTTTTTTCCTGTAATATATTTGAAGTTAGGTTTTTCATTATAGTGTTTCTTCATTTTCATATTTGATTACATGGAGCAGTCAGACTTAAAATTTGTCTTGCCATACAGGTGAATATTTCAGTTACTCTAGGAACTTCTGTTTCTGTAAATTCCTTTAATTTGAGGCAATGTAACTGAAGAATCTGTTAAAGATTTTGTTTTGTTTTGTTGGGGTTTGTTGGTTGGTTGGGGTTTTTTTGGTGGGGTTTTTTGTTTGTTTTTGTTTTGGTTTGGTTTTTTTTCTTCTTGTTGGTTGGTTTTGTTTTTTCCTCCTCTCCACCTCAATTATGTATCTAAATAGAATGCTTTTGGCTTGCTTCATCTTATGCAATGTAAACCAGTGGAGCACTACCTTAGCTCCCTTTTGTTCATGCTGTCATAGATGGTCAACTTGTTTATTTTGAAATCTATGGAAAAGAAACCAAATACCTTACATGTGTTCCAAGTACAGTAAATTAATTAATGGACATTTGTTAAGTATTTTTTGGATGCTTCACATAATGCGCTTTTTCGATATATACGCCCAGTATATGTCTTGAGTTTCTTGCTAAAAGTTAACTGCTTAGCATAAGAGGAGATATCTCCTCTGGAAGCACTGAATTGTGCAATATTTTTTGTGTCTTAAGGTGTATGGTTTACAGACTGTACTTTTGAAAAATGCAGTAGTATTTTACTGTCTGCTTTAGTATAAATACACAAGAGATATATTTAGTATAGGAGGAAATAAACTGAGGGCATTTTAAATCATAACTACAGAAATGACAAATCTATTCTATGAGGTATTTCTCTGTCGCTTTTTAATGATATTTTAGAAATTGAAAGAAAACTGGATGAAACTATTTAAAGGCCAAGAGTTTATTAGATAATGTTTTCAAGCAAAAGCATTTTAAGAGATGCATCTCTGTGTTTGTTTCATTTCTCAAACCTTTCTAGAAATGAGGAAAATATGGTAACTTTCATAGGTTTATGTATCTGAGTATACTATTCAAATGTAAATAGAGTAAAACTGATAGAGTAAATCAGTGACATTTTGAGAATTGTCAAGGCTGTCTATATGACTCAGTAAATTCTGAAGGCAAAAAGAAAAAACAGCTTTCGTTGATGTCATGAATAGTAAGTTGGAAGTCCCTTAATCTATCTGAATCTGGCTGAAGCAGCACGAACATGAATGAATGTTCTCAACTCTCTATAATAAATGGTAAGTTAGCCAGCAGTTTATAGATCAGCACTGATGAGGCCGTGAAGAAAATGCTCTAACTTCTGATAGCCTTGCTTTGAGCAGGAGCTTGGTTTTTAGGTGACCTTCAGAAGTCCCAACCTAAATTAATCTATGATCACATCATTCTAAAATCAGAATGGTTATCAGGCCAGCTAATTTGCAGACTGTTTTGAGCATTTGCAAACCCACTGTAAAAAGGGGCTTAATTTTTTTGAACTGTAGTGCAGTATTCCACTGGACTGCGTCTAAAAGCCTGGTGTGTCATAACATCAGAGAAATATCAGCTACTTAAACCTATGAGATAACGTGCTGAGACTTTCAGAAAGCATTCGCAAAATTCAAAAGGTAATTGAGACCTTCTTTTCAGTTTAACAGTGCAATCACAGCTGTTAGTGGATGACGAAACAGCCCCTTATCTACTGCATTCCGTTGTGATTTTTACTGCTGCAGCGTATCAGCCTGATCAGACCACAGTCTACACATAAATAGGATTCTAGCTTTTAGTTTTCACTTTTTGGTTTTTTTAAGGTAAGACGTAATAGTTTTTTGGCCTATATAAAGACTGTAATTTTTTAAATAGTAAATCTAACCTAGGGATACAATGTCAAACACCTTATCCACGCTGTCATTTTTTAAGAATAACACTGTGCACTTTTGTACAAAAGAAAATAAGGAGTCTAAGAAATAAATATTGTACTTCTGTTTGCACTCTTGCAGTATGGAGACTGTGCTGTAAATACAGGATTGTTTCAGTGATTGAATTCTGTTGCATGGATGCTGCATGGGAAAATAACTAGATTCAGCATTTCATTTTCTGTTAATGAAGTATTTTTCATTTATGCTAATGGTAGGTTTCCATGTTTTCAGTGTTGAAAGGAGCTTTGTTTAGGAAACGCAGGTATGGTGCAGGTATTGTGCAGGGGAGTGATGGGCTTGTAACACTTGGTGTGTTCATGTGATACTTAATTTCTTCCTTTCTGGAAATTCAGGGAGTCTGTAAGTTGGTAATTGGTTCACTCTGGCCGTTAGACAGCTGGGAGATGGGAGTGACTGTAAAATGTATTGTTTTCGTAGCTATTGTTATATGTAGCTAATGAATGAAACCAAATGAATTAAGAATGCTGTTGTACAGTATAAAGCTGCTTCATTTCACTTACCTCTGTGTTCTTGAGACAAGTTGCAGAACATAAAAGCTCCATATGCATCCTGGCTCCATATGCATCCTGGCCCTGTGTTACCTGCAAAACACTGAGTACTGTCACAGTATTTATAAATTGGTATCCAGTTGTTCACATGTATTCCAGCTTTTGCTTTGGGTTCTCTTTCCAATTATGTCATTTTGAGAAATTACAGCTTTTGGTATTGGGTCACTTTAAAGTGAATTAAATCCTTGCTAACTTCAAAAGATAGAAATAGCTTGTCCACAATCAGATCAGGGCTGTTGTTTTGATGGTCATGTATTCTGTACTGTACGTAATGAACCTGTTTCAATCTATGTAAGAACACACTGTGCAATCTATATTTAAGCAATAAAATCAACCAAAATTTCAAATTAATTAATTGTCACTTAATTTTTATTGCTCACAATTAAAATGTCAGTGACATTTGGGGGGGGGGGGCTTTAAAAATAGATCTTTTAAAGTTTTTTGGGGTTTATAATTTCCTAATAGCAAGTAAGCTTCAAGAAGTTAAATAAGCTGGATTTTTTTAGGCTGGCCTCCCTTGTTAGAAAACATACTGGGTTTGCAGTATCAATTTCAAAGAATATAGTGGTCAGTGTGTGTGAAGATCTGTGTACATCTCATCCACAGGTAGCATTTTTCATCTAATGAGTCCAAGTATTATACTGCTGTTCTTACTCACTTGTTTTGGTAGCATTCATTCATTTAAATGTTTTTAATAGTGCACCTTAAGAGAAGCAGGAAGAACAATTCTTTTTTTTTTTCTGTTTTGAGGAAGTTGGGACCTTCTCTATCTCACATGAGATATATCCTGCTGTAGAGAGGATTATGGTGTTGTCTTTGCCATTGCTCCTCTGCTCCTGATTTTTGCAGATGTTAATTAAAAACGTGTGTATATTCAGGAAATCTTAGAGGGTAGGTGTCTTCTTTCTATAATCTATGACTTAGCGTGGATCTAAAAACCTGCTATTAAGATTAGTGGTCATCAGGCTTTTGTGTTGCTCGCATTAGTCTGAGCAGAATTTTGATGATGATTTCAAGGTACCCTTGAAATAATACAGGAAGAAAATGAGACCAGACAAGGAGGGACAAAAAGTGGCAGCCACTGCAGTTCTAAGACAAAAACAAAGATGACCTTTTAGGGGAGCTACTTTCTGGGTACTTGGGGAGTTTCTGTCTGGAAATTTTTGCTTCTTCAGTGCTGCCTTTATTTGAAAGATTCAATTCATCTATCGCTCATAGTTTTAACAGTGGTTGACCAGTACACCTGAATCTGGTGTTCAGAGCTCATGTCTACCTAAATTATATTGTGTGTGAAATCATATTCCCAAATCTTTAATACTTTATCAGCTCATAGGCAAGTAAGTGCTTAAAAAGTTAAAATAAGTATCTAATGAAGATACTTACTTTAAATAAGTAAGTATGGTAAGTTAAAATTGGTATCTAATGAAGTAGGAAATCTTTTTAGATGAGTTGTTCGCTTTCAGGAAAACAACTAGGTTTTGGCCAGCTGTGCCCCAAATCTTTGAAAAATACAGTGTAAAGCTTCTGTGAGAATGAGAGAAGGAAAAAAAGCTGTGCTAAATGTCTTATCTTGTTCTGCTTATCATTTTTTAATTGTTCTAGCACTGATCTCTCAGAATGAATAAATACAGCTAATCATAGCTATATTTAGGACTTCTCTTTATCAACATAATTCATATGGTCGTAATTACTCTATGGAACAGCACTGGTATTAGATTCTTCCTGAAATAAGAGATACTGGAAAAAAGCTCAAAGGAAGTCTGACATTGCCTGAATAACAGCTTATTTATATTGCAGTTTCTCTGTTACTTGATCGATTCAAATGGTCTTTTACTGTCATGATCTGATTGACCAGCAGAAACTTTGTGGGAGGAAGGAATTCATATTCATGTAATAACCTTAGCACAAAACACCCAAAAGAAAAGCTAAGATCAATAAAGAAAGAATGTCTGCAAAAGGAATTGGAGTAGTTTAATGAAAAACCTGAAATACTTAATCACAATCAGCATGATCCAGTCTGAACTAGGTAGGCAGTTGACAAAAATCAGTCTTACCAGAACAGGTTTTATGCAGAAATCGAGTGAAATTATACAGAATAGTGTCAAATAATTATTTATGTAATATCTGACCTAAATAGAAGGCCCATAGTGCTGACCACTACAAAAAGGAGTTACACAGCCTAACGTTTAATACCTAGCCTATGATTACATCATTAATGTGCTGGAAGGTGTAAGGCAGCCTGTGGAGTGGTTAGAAGGAGTAAGGTACACAATGGCTGACTGTGAATGTCTCCATGCCATTTCTCAAGCGTGTGGTGGTGGTTGCTTATCTGCCTTCATGTTGCACAGTTCTGGAGTTTCCAACAGGCCAGTGTGTCTCTCTGCTCTTCTTAGTACACCTCATAGAGGACCTTCCTCTTCACTGCTCTCCTCAGAGCTGGACATTTCCGTGCCTGTTTCTGTGCCGATTGAAGGCCTTTCATAAGGGTCTCTCTGACATAAGACTTTCTCCTCTTGGCACTCTTGCCTGTGTGGAAACTTAAGGCTTTCATTGAAGAAGGCAGAGGCCATGCACTCGGCTGCTGTCTTATCACAAGCACAGAGCAGTTTCTCACACATGTTCCAGCCAATACCTTAAAAAGAAAATTCAGGATTAATGTTGGAAAGCAGTTACTATTAAGTCACTGTGTAATTTGCCATGGGTAGATGAGCTTTTGAAAATAAAATTTTCTTATCTGCCTTGAATTTTAGTCTCCAAATTCACCTTTAATCATCCAAATAGAAGCCTGATGCCGAGGTGCTGAAGGTCTGACTGGCTTAGTTGAATTTGTGAATGTAAAGACACCAGCAGCTGACTTCTGTCTCCAGTCATAAAACCTCTGAATATCATTTCCTCAGCCTGACCTGGTCACATCACAATAGTGTAGTGACCTTGATCTCAGCTAGGAAAAAAAAAAAATCTCAAGTTCATAGTAAACATTGCTGGCGTAAACTGAATTTTTCTGTCTGCATGCTCAGCTCTAGCAGCTCGCAGGCATGGTGGCGTTCAGTCTGCAATGCTTTGATGTGCTGTTATCAGGACATGAGAAATTTCTTCTAACACAAACTTACATTTTGGGTTATGGTCAAAACATACAACTTCAGATCTTGAACTTCTTTCTTCATGACATCCAAGTTTCTTAACTTGTTCCGTACAACAGTGATGAGAGAAGCAGCACCTAAAATAAACAGTAGATGTAAATGAATAATATTTTTCCTGCATCACAGAGTACTCACAATTATTTTTGTCTTTTTTATTTTCAATGCCCACTAAAACTGGGAAATTTTAGTTTTTGTATCATGGAAAAATCCTTTCCATAAAAATAAAACCAATGCAAACTGTTCATGCCTGTTCCTGCTTTTACTACCTCCTTCCTAATTCCTTTGGTATCTCATATGTTTAAAAGGACTGTAGGTTTTGGGGGAGATCTGTTTTAATTTTAAGTCGTATAATTACATATAATTACAATTGTGACTCCTCTGTGAGAAATGTTGTCAAGAGCAGCATGATATGCAGGGCCATGTCTGGCCTCATCCAGTCTACTTTGTCATGTGTAGAAGGTCTTTATTTGTGTGCAAGTGTAGGGAAGTTGTGTGTGCTGTGTGCTAAGTGCCATACTTAGACCTGACGTGGCCCCAACTATGACGAATTCCACACAGGGAGAGATTTTCAGTTGCAAAGGAAATGCTCTCAGAGGAGATTCCTTTAGTTCTGTAAAGTTAAATAAAACCCAACATACTGCTAACTTCAGAACGTGCAGTTAGTTAGAAGAACTGAGCTGAAAAGTAAAATCACTGAACAGAATTATTTCTGTTCTCACTCAAACCATGACAACTTTGGTTGAATTCTCTGTCTTTCTTCAGAATTCCTGCTCTCTGTGAGCCGTGCCATGACAGCACACAGTTGGCTGTGGCAGGTATCAGCTACAGCTTCACTCGAGCTCTACTCTTCCGAAGGACAGTGCGGCATGGGCGTATGTTAACTCACTTTCCAAACCACCTCTTACCCAAGTTTCATGGCATCCTGGTTTTGCTGGGATAGAATCCTAGGCCAGCAGTGTTGTACAGATTATCAGCAGTTTTGAGTCAGTCTGCAGCAAAAGCTGGGAGTGTCAAAAGCCAGGGCAGCTGGCTCACTCTCAGATGTACCTCGCAGCATAGACGTCATGATCATTACAAAGGGGAAAGTTTGCTGTGGATGGGCCTTCCTCTGGCTCCTGCTTCTTTCCATCCCTGGAGAGGCTCACTTGCCATTCTGCTCCTGAGGACTCCTTTCCCATTTATTACAACTGCTGTACATTCACTGGGCTGAATGTAACTTTGTATGCTTTACATTGGCATTAGTATTAATATTAGTTTTGCTGTTTGATTAAATCCATTTTCACTTCAACTCACAGGTCTTCTCCTTTTCCTGATACCCCCTCTCTGCTGGAGAGGGGTCATCAGGGAAGAGAATGAGTGCTGTAGTTTAGTGCTGGGTATGAGCTAAACATAGACAAGGTGGCAACCTTTATACTCATCTCTTTCTACTTCCCATCATTCTCCTTTCTTATTTTAATTCATTTAGTAAGCCCTCTCCAAAACATTGATGCAATAATGCAATGTGTGATCTTAGTGACAATAGAGTATATTTTGTATATTTAAGTAGATAACTTTTTTTTTTTTTTCAAAATGCAGCTTCACTACTGATAGGTAGCTACAGAACACCCAGCAAAAGGTATACTGCTCTTTGTTGGTCTTTGGGCACCACAATAATACCCACAGTTAATGACAGATTATAGAAGAGGCCCCACCTGTCCAGTGCATCAGCAGGATAACCTCTCCCTTCTTGGCCACAGTAGCAACCATAAGATTCAAACTCCTCTGGGCATCGCCCAGTTAAACAGAACAGCATTTCTCCCAGCTGGGGCAGCTCCCTCTTCATTCTTCCATTTCCTCTCTCTTGCAGAAAGGTTAATCGTTCACATACTATAAAGCAAAAGATGTTATTTGACACATCATGTTTTCTTTGTAGTCATTCATAGTTTATTTTTCTTCTAGAATAATCAAAGCTAGCTGAGTGTTCAACAGCTTCTGTCTTGGCTAATTCAGAAAATGGAGTCCTAACTCCTTGTTCCAGCACAATGATAGCTGGGGAATTACTATATTGTGCTGGAGGAAACAAAACCTTTTTATTATTATTTTTATTTTTTATATTTGAAATGTAGTTCAGTCCAAGCTTGGATGCCCCTAGTGCAAATGCAAGAACAAGCTGTTTTAATGGTTACTGTGCTGCTGAGGTTTTGGCATCTCTGAGTCCCAACCCTAATGCCCCTGTGTCAGGAAGAACTGACATTGTGGGAATTATCCTTAAGATTTGAGAGCTGTGTTCCATGTCAGGAAGAAGGATGGCAAGGGGGCCTCTGAGGATTTTGCCAGGGAAAGGACTTGAAGGGGCTGATGGTTGTTGGATTATGGGAGAGAGCGGGAGGCCACCTGTTCCCTGTGCATACTTCTTGCTCCCATCTTCCCTACTGCAGCTCTAGACTGACTGTCCCTGCTCCTTTTAGGAAATTCTGCCCAAGTGCCTGGCTGGGTCTTTGCTCACTCCTGTTAATTCTCTAAGAATGAACCCCAGGTTCATTCACTGACATGTGCTCTCTAAAACCTGATATTTTAGGACCAAGTTTTCCAATCTGATAGAAGACTGGGTTGTATCTTCATGTCTGCTCTTTTCCAGTTCTTCCCCACTGGGAAGCCTAACAAGATGGATTGGACAGCCCATTGCTATGGATTTACAGCAGTGACAGGTCTGAAATGCTGTGGAATCTCAGTGAAATCTGAGCAGGAGCTAGAACAGAATCAGAATGGTGAGAAAAAGGCCAACACCAGCAAGACTTTGGCAAGAGGTCAGACTGAGGAGCAGCAGAAGTTCCTTTTATTGCTTCTGCTGCTTGTAAAATAAAATAACTCAAAGATGTGATTGAATTACTGCCAAAAAACAAAAGCAAGAGGAAACAGACACTGAGCTCATTTTAGATCTTGACTGTATGAAAAATACACTTACGACCTAATCATTGTTTTTGTAAGTGTTAATGATAGCACGTTGGTGGAAGAGGTTAAACTGTTGGAAGCTGTTGTAGATCTTTGTTGTGTATCTTCTGATGTTCTTATAAATACCATACATACGTGCTTGTCTAAGTGGTTTAGAATAACTATAAAATTTATATGTAATATACACCTACTTCTTAATTTAGTGGTAGCTGGATATATCATTAGATACAACTGGGAAAAAAACCCTTCATTTACCTTTTCCTGCAGGTTCACTGGGTCCCCTGTCAGATAGTACCAGTTCCAGAGCTATTCCAGAGGAAGTTGTGCTCTGGCCACTGCTTGGAGGGCTTGTCTCTGGAGATGACATACGCATAGATTAGACTTGCAAAGGTAAAATAAACTCTTCTTTCACTAATGTCACAAAAAGTGCATGTTCTGAAATATTCTGAACCCTTATCAGTTGGCTGTCTTCTAATATTTGTTTAATTCATAGTTGGAAGACAGTTAGTTAAAGCTTTCCTGGTCAGTGTTTGACAGTGAGCTGCCCTTTCCAGTGCAGTCCCTCTTGTCCACCCTGTATTCTATGTAGTCTACCCATATTCGGGGAGAAAATAATGTTATCCTATGTATCTATAAGAAATGATGAATCCTCAGCTGAGAACAGGAATAGGGGGAGTGCTATAAATCAGAATAGGTGTAATTCAATTCTTACTTGCCTTCCTTCATTGTCCTTGCAGATGTGCCTGCAGGAGTCTTCTCAGTGGGGACAATTTTAACTTGCATTGACTTAATATCTCCTGGGAATGAGGCTGGGGAGGTGGTTATCTCTTCCCCTGGGACTGTATCTTCCATAAATCCATCCTTTTCTGAATAAGTGGAAGACATGGAAAATTTTCACTTTGGAGAGCCAGTCAGAGTAACATCATCAGGCAGAACTGGTGTGATTTTATGGTTGTAGAGAAAAGCCATTCAGGATGAAAATTGAAAAAGTATCTACACTGGTCATTTCTTCACATCAGTTGTCTTTCAGAAGAAATGATGCTGGTTAAATATGACCCATTTAACTGCTGAGTATTTTTTCAAATTTTATATGTTGCATATTGAGGTAAAGAGCTAGGCCAGTTGCTGAAAATGATACGGGGTGCTGGTTGGTCAGCCTTGCTGAGAGAAGTGTAGGTGAGACATCATGAAATGTCATTTTCTGAATAAACTGCTTTTAAAAAAGCGTCATTTCACATGAGGGTACCAAAACTGAGAGCAACATTAGTGGCAGTAGAGAATTATTTGATCGAGGCACAGCTGGGCAACTGAAGGACTCACTATGTTGTAATCACAAGGAAGTACCAAGGGGAAAGTAAGTTGAGGTTGAATAGAAGCATAATTTAAGGAGAGTCTTTATCCTCAAGATTAAATTGGTATTTATTTTTAACATTATCAGAGGCTTTATTGAGCAGGAATATTTTGTTTAAATTGGGGATTACTTAACATCTTTTTTTCTTTCTTTTTAACCTTTTTTGTATAAGCTAACTTGTAAATGAAAACACTTATCAAATGGACATCAAATAGGTTAATTTTTTCCTACATGTCAATATGTGGTTTAGTTTATCACAAACAATATATTTGGAAAATACTAGCGGTCATGTGTTTCCACATTTTTAAAGCCTTTCCTTTGGAATTCCTTGGCTGAACTTATTAATTGGATTAAATTCACATTTATTAAATTTGTCCCCTCTGATGTTCTTTTTTAGTATTAAAAAAAAAAAAAAAA
>JAAGNO010025585.1:40225-52206 GCA_033439905.1 Ceryle rudis | reverse complement strand
TGTAACCATTCCTCAGCTCCCCTCTCAGGCTTCTCCTCTCCAGGCTCAACAGCCCCAGGGCTCTCAGCCTTTCCTCAGCACAGAGATGTTCCAGCCCCTTCAGCATCCTCTCAGCCTCCCTTGGACTCTCTGGTATTTCCCTGTCCCTCTTGAACTGGGGTGACCAGAACCAAACACAACACTCCAGATGTGGTCTCACTAGTGCAGAGTAGAGCGTGAGGAGAACCTCCCTGGACCTGCTGGCCTTTAAGCAACGTACAGCCATTTTTTTTTGTACAAAATACTTTACGATTTGAGAATCTAATGCCTGATGGGACTTCCAAGCACCAGTTTTGCTGGGAGCATAACTCAGGCAAGAGCAACCGCTTTTAAGAATCCCCACCCTCACGTTCCGCACGCTGCTAGCGCACACAGGAATCCTCTTCTTTAGTGACGGCTTCATCTCGCCCACGCTGAGATTTAGGAGGTGAAAATCTTAGCCGTGGAGTTCTACGTTTGAGGAAGGAGAGTTCTGCCTTCGGCGTGGTCAGCTGGAGGTTTCTCACATCAAACATTCCAGGGGACTGGTAAGAAAGCGTAATGGGGACCAGCACCCCGACAGACAGCGTTTCAAGACACACAGCTGTGATGCTCTCTGCAGCAGCACTAAGCAGAAATAAAAGGTACTGGTAAACACTCATTTTCAGTGGATGTGCCATTAGAAAAAAAATCATTCTTCCCAGGCTGTGGGAACGGCGTGCACGTACAGCTCTCTGCAAAGCTACCTCTACCTGTTTTGGAGGCACCGCTACGTAACAGGATCGCACGGGAGAGATGCTACTGAAAATTTGATGCCTGTAGAACTCAATACATAAGCCACGGTGGACAAAAGACAGCACCAAGCAGGCTGCTGTTATCAGCTTCCTCACGTTTCAGCCCTTTTATTTTTTCTGCCTGCCCAAGCTGGGAAAAGCAGATGCTGGGGCAGAGCTCCCCAAGCAGCATTTCATAGAGCAAACCTCACCCTGCAAAGCAAGCGATACGTGAGAGGTCCAAAGGCAGCACAAGGGCCATCATTGTGCCGCTCCCAGCCCACTGAGGTCACCCGGTAAGGTCCTCTGAAAGGCAGCACTTCTCCGTAGCGTGCGAGGAGAAAAAGCCCAGCCCTGAGACAGAGGCTGCTCAGGTTTCCTCCAGTTTATAGACAGGAAATGTTTTAGGAAGAATTACAGGGATTGAATTTAGAACATCTTCCTTCCCTCGCTCACCCAAGTGCACCTCTTCTGAATCTCTCTTCTTCCGACATTTAAATGCTGTAAAATATTGTTAAAAGAAAAAAAAAGTCACTGCATTGTACAACTTAAAAGTCATTCATTAGTTCATTTTTGTGCTAGAAACTTGGTTAAAAAAAAACCCTGCTCGGGCAAATGACACTTGTGGGTGACACCCATTATGGTCACTCTACGGTCCACAGCCATCACACACCACAGAACGTTCCTCGATTCCCTCCACGCCCTCAAAGATGAATTTCAGGTCTTCCATGATAACAACTCTTCGGGTGACTAATCTTTTCCAGCAATTCTCAGGCACACGCACGCACTTCAGACATGCAGAAAAGCCAGGATTCGACCATTAAAATGTCTCAAGTCTGCCAAAAATCATATATATATATATGTGTCATATATCACTACTCAGCATTTTAGATATTTTGCTTAACTTACCAAGACGGAATAAGCTGCTCCTCAGAGCTTCCTTCCAGCAGAGGTTATAAGACTGTCCTAAGACTTGAGCTGAGGTGTCTTTTTTTGGTGATGTCTCACCATCCCAGTTCCAAACACGCAAAACCCAACAAGCAGCGATGTAACTTGTGATCTCAAAACCTTTTACAAACTCCACAAACATTCTTTCCCCCCCCCGCCCCGAAAGACTCTCTGGTTTTAACAGTAAATAAGCTCAACCTTTTATCTGCGTTCTTCAAAAGCCAGGAAGTTTTTGAAATCGCTGAAGAAATAAAAGATTTTTACAGCCCTGCGTGGAAACACCTGATCATGTATTTCCAGTTCTGAAAAGCCCATTTCGTAATTCATGCATCAGCTACACTCGAAACGTTCGCTCTCAATTACAGACCGACCTTCACATCCTGCTTTAACTAGTGTAAAACGGAACCTTTTCATCTTTTCAACCTCCTTTTTTTCTAAATATTTGTTGGCGTACGCGCAAGGCCAGGAAAATCTTCAGAAGACACTTGCCGAGCACTTTACCACGCATCCAAAGGACACAACGCAAGCTGATATATTGTGTTGCAGCCTGTTTCTTCCTCCCCATAATGGAGGAGAAAAATAAAACTTCTCTCCTCTTCCCCCCACCCCCCTGCAGGATAAGGCTGAGAGCTTTACAAGACACGTTTTAAGTTGGTGTGACATAAATGCTTTACTTGACAATTTTATAAAGGGCTACAAAAAGCATTGAAAACTGGAAATGAAATGTGGAGGAGCCGAGATGTCACATTAGTCTTTCAGCTTCGGGGATTCTATTTTAAATTCTGCCCAGAGACATCAGTAAAAATGCATTTTTCCTCCTTTTTTTTTTTTTTTTTTAATTAATTAAATCCATTGTGCAATTTGGTACAATTGACACTTCTCATCTGAGAGAGATCCTGCGCTGAAGCACTAAGGTGACTACGGCCGTGACTTACGCTGCAGCTGCAGGAAACTTGCACAGTGGCTCTGAGAATTCAGAGATTTAATTACGCACACAACCCCTGTTCCATCAGCCCTACTTACACAAGTGCCCGGTGACTGGATAAAAAAGTTAATCATAATTTACTCTCTTGGGATGTGTCTTGAAGTATTCTTAGGAAGCTACCTTCAGCCTAGCACGGGGTAACTCGTGATGCTTCATGTAGAGGATTGTAACCTCTGCTGGGAGGCCAGGCTGGGAGAGCTGGGGGGGTTCAGCCTGCAGAGGAGAAGGCTCCGGGGAGACCTTCTGGGGGTCTTTCAGCACTTCAAGGGGCCCATCAGAAAGATGGGGGGTGGTCTTTATCACGTAGTGCAGGGATAGGACAAGGGGTATTGGCTTCAAACTGAAAGAGGGCAGATTTTGATTAGATAGAAGGAAGAAATTCTTTACACCGCGGGTGGTGAGACAGTGGCACAGGTTGTCCAGAGAAGCTGTGGATGCCCCATCCCTGGAAGTGTCCCAGGCCAGGATGGACGGTGCTTTGAGCAGCCTGCTCTAGTGGGAGGCATCCCTGCCTGTGGCAGGGGAGCTGGAACTGGATGATCTTTAAGGTCCCTTCCAACCCAAACATTTCTATGACTCTACAATAACAGGGCTGCCCAAACGCCCATCCAGACGAGCGCTCTGTGATCTGTACCATGCACCATTTTTTCAGGCCCTCAAGCATCCACAGGTCGATATAGAGCAGTGAATCCCCCCGTATACGTAACAACACACGGCAAGCAACGCTTCGAGGCGTTTGGCTGGTGTTTGACAGGGCCAAGGCCTGGCTAGAGCAGAGTGTTTCTTACTTGAGGTGCTGCTGGTGGGCTCTGGCAGCGTCCTGCTGGGAGACAAGAGGGAGACAAGACTGGAACAACCTGGGACCGGAGACCTTCCTCTGTAGGACTGACCTCTCAAGATTCCTGTTGCTTTTCCAGGCTGCATAAAGCTGGTGTCTTTTCCCTGAGCTTAGTCACAACATCTGCAGAAACTGATCAAAGGTCACATAACAGGAATTTAAAAGATACTTTTCATGGACTGACCATTTAAGGGTTTTATTAGAAAAGAAGCAGATTTATACATTAAAGCCAAGAAGTAGCTGAATTCTCCAATATCCCTTCTACAAGATGCTCTGATATCTACAGTTTACCGCCCTCGCCCTTCCATCAGTGATATCACCATTTCACTAATAAGATAACGAGCCGTCGCAGTCCTGCCACATCACTTCACAACACTTTTCAAGTCATATTTTAGATAAATGCCCTGGCTCTTTACAAAAAAAAAACCAAAAAAACCCAACCCATGACAAACTCTTCAGCTTGCAGTTAAGAAAGCATCCAGGTCCCATCAATCTCCTGTCCTGCGCACAGGCCAAAACTATAGATTTCCAGGAGTAAAGGTAGGGAAGACTTTTTAGATGCTCAACTAACCAAAATAAACCTTAATTGGAAGTTGTTGTTTGGTTGTTGGGTTTTGTTTGGGTTTTTTTTTTTTCCCCCCACTGGGAAGCAGCAGATAATCAATAGAATACAAAATTGTCACTTCTGCAACCATTGTCTGAACGCAGATGGGATGTTGACTGAGCGTGGTAACCTCAAAATGATTCCTAATTTATGTGAAGACTGTAAAATGCTGGGTTGGTAATTACCGGTTTCCTTGATGCACACATGCAACTCCAATTAGCCCTAATAGAAGTTATATGTACACATGAAAAAAAAAACCCAACAAACATACTCCCATTATAGCTCTTTCCACTCAAAAGGGAATGACTTTTGCGTCCGTAAACGTTTACGGTGCGCTCCTGCGCAGCGTCGTGAGAAGGTTTAAAGATAAAAGCAAATGAACTTTTAGGAACAATAGGTAGAAGTTCATCCAATCATACCTGGAAGAACCCAGCCTGCTGGAGGATCTCACCCTCCTCACTCATCCCAGTGCACTTGATGCGACTCCGCGGAGCTCGGTGACAAGTGCTCGGAGACCGAGCGACGGCAGGGCCAGCGGCTGGTGTGGCTCAGATCAATATGGTGCAAGTGCGTGAGAAGAACTATCAAAATCCCTTGTGAATAAAACAAATATACAGTCAAACCCCACACAACATTTCCTACTTTCTCCTTTGCTAATGAGAAACGAGCATTAGAGCGGCACAAGAGAGAAATCCAGCCAGTAATTTCACATGATGTCGAGGGCTCAAGCAAATTCTTAACAGATCTGCTCCTACTGTCCACAAGTTAAGAGTTTGCACTGATAAAAGTACAGTTAAGTAAGGAACAGTCAAGCTTTTAACAAGAATTTTCCTTCTCATCAGCACAACGCCTCTAACGTGAGCGCTCTTGATGGTTCTGCTGCTCCACAACCTGATAATTAAGGGGCTATAAAAGCCGAGTGGGAACAGAATTCAGGGGCACTGTAGGAACTGACCTTTCTGATCCAGCACCTGGAATTTGGTTGCCTTATGCTACACCCCCCCACCCCCCATCATTTATCATCAGCTTCGCTGTCATTACCAAGCACTCCAAACAAAAAGGCCGGTCCGAAGCTCCCCTTTGCGCGTGGAAGAGCCGCGCTCCTGCCAAAGTCACTGCTACTCGTATCCCACACCCGTGGCTGCTTCCTCTGCAATCTGGAAGAGTCATTTTTGACAGAACACTCGTTTCTATTCACAAAGATAATTCCTTTATTCAGTAATAATTATCTACAGGCAGACGAACAACAGGAGTCGGGGTAAGAAATCTTCCAGCAGAAAGTTAACCCAGTGTCACCTTAAACGAGCTCTGCTGCTCTCCAACATCCATTGTCTTACTGTGCAACGTAAATTGTTACATCTCCGTTCTGAAAAGGAACTTGAGCGTAGTTTAAAACCTCAGGGTTGAGAGCTGTAGGTAACTCCTAACCCACGTCACAGAAGGGCTGAGAGTAAACCGCTGTTTAGAGAAGTGCTGAGCACTACAGAAGAGCAGAAGTTACCCAAATGCACAGAGGCTGTGAAAGAGCTCAAAAAATCCAAATAAATCAATCAAATTCTGTGAGAAGCTGTGAGGCTTTTTAAAGGGATGCCATAAACACTGGCCCAAGAGTCAGCGAACTGCAGTGAGCTTCGAATGGGGAGGCTTTGGAGTCACAGTAAATGAATTCAAAATAAAATTAAAAAGCAAGAGCTGCGAGTTTTACTTCCTGGCAGACAAGAGAATCGCCAAACACTGCGACTGCTGCTCTGAGACTCACAAGCAAGAGGCAGCACTCAGCATTTTGTTCTTGCATCTCTGACAGAGGCCACGGCAGCAGAGGATCCGGCTCTTACAACTCCTGGGCTACGCAAGGACTTTTTCTGCTTTTATAGGAAGTTTTTCCCCATTTAACTTGGGAAAGTAATGGGGGCAGAAGAACCTTTTTGTTCTCGTCAGCACAGATGCCTTTTTTTCTTTTTTTTTCCCTTCCTCTTTTCTCTATTTCTTGCGTGTAGCTGCTACATTTACAACGGTATTTTTGTAGCCCGTGCCTAAGCAGCAGACAGACAAGCACAGCGAGGATTCAGCCAAAGCCACAAACAAGTCAGGAGTGCTTATCCAGCAACTCCACGCCAGGGGAAGTTTTCAGTCATCTCCTGAGTGTCACTGCAATTCTCTGAAACAAAGATCCTCCCGTACGACTCGGCCCTGCTTTAAGAAAGTGCCTTTGTCAAGAGTTACCTCCCGTCACTCCTTGGACAAAGCTGCAGCACATTGACTGGCATCCAAAATGATGGCAGAGGTAAGGGATGGCCTTACAGCTGTAGCTAACCTTCTACACATTTAAACCTTTCTGGTATTTACCACCTGAAAACCGTCGCCATCCCAAGCCTACAACACCCGAGACTCTCGGAGCACTCGCAACGTCCGCGCCCGGGGATAAAAGGCATCAGTTTTGTACAAACACTCGTTCACCTGAAAACGTCCCTTCAGAAACACAACCAAATTTGGCATTAAAGTGGCTTTTGGTGTCACGTATAAAAGACAATTCTGGCTTCTGTGCTCTCTGCAGACGATGACTGGGATGTGGGAACCCCACGATACGGAAAACCGTTCCGAGAGGAAAAACCTTCCTCCGTCTTTCAGACCAGTGCCATTTCTAACACTTGTGCCAACAGCAAAAAAACCCCAAAACAACAAAACCCAACAAAGAAACCTTCAGCACTGAAATACTACTATTGACAGTCTTTGCACCATTACCTGCTGCACGCAACAGCGGACAGACTATTTCATTCCAACAACCAGCTCTCGTGGGGAGGGGTGACACACTGTTTGGTTTTTTATTAGCCACGATACAGGAAAGGGTGATACCTCATAAAAAGACTTTTTAAATAAACCTTTGCTAACTGTTCCTGGCAGTTCAGAGGTAACTGCACCTTTATAGTCAACCTTACTGCTGGAGGAGACTAAAAACCAGAGAGAGACAAGCAGTGAAAATAAAAGGAAGATTGTAAACTAGAAGACTTCTGAAAACAAAGCTTCACTTTCCTTCTGCACTCCAAGGATGAAAAGACAAGACCTTGCATTCGATATACTTGAAAAAAAAAAAAATTAATGTTTAGGGTTTTTTTTAAACCCAGCTTGGGTGGGTTTTTTTGTACCCATCACTTTAATAGAGGAAAAAAAAGAGTAACTAGGAGCAAAGAGCAACAGCTTCACTCCCTGGAAGTTACTGATCCTGTATTTAGTCGCAGGGGAGGGTGTAATACAAAAAAAACCCCAACCTTAAACACTGCAACTACATTTCCAGAAGCCCCAAATTCAGTGCTTTGCTAATGGCCACACTGAGAAATCCTGCATCTGATTTACAAATGTAATTATATCACTGTAATTATACTGACAGAATTCCCCAGAGGGGGGGAAAAAAAAAAAAAAAAAAAGTTAAACATCCATAAGAAAGATTTTTATTTTTTAATTCAACATGAAGAATTATAGCAGAATAACTTGATACGGTACATTTCCCTGAAGAATTAAGGTCTAAAAATATAATCCTGTTGTGGTGGGGTGACGCTGGCTGGATGCCAGGTGCCTATCAGAGCTGCTCCTCAGCTGGACAAGGGAGAGAAACTATAAGGAAAGGCTCGTGGGTCAAGATAAGGACAGGGGGAGATCACTCACCAGTTACTGGCTCCACTTGGGGAAAGCGGTTTAATTTATTACCAAGCAAATCAGAGTAGGGTAATGAGAAATAAAACCACATCTTCCCTCCAGCCCTCCCTTCTTTTCGGGCTCAACTTCAATCTTGATTTTTCTCTACCTCCTCCCCTCGAGGGGCGCAGGGGGACAGGGAACGGGGGTTGTGGTCAGTTCATCACACGGTGTCTCTGCTGCTCCTTCCTCCTCAGGCTCTTCCCCTGCTCCACCGTGGAGCCCCTCCCACAGGAGACAGTCCTCCACTAACTTCCCCAACGTGAGCTCTTCGCGTGGGCTGTAGCTCTTCCTGAACTGTTCCAGCACGGGTCCCTTCTGCAGGCTGTAGTGCTTCAGGAGCAGTCTGCTTCAGTGGGGGTCCCCTGCGCGGTCAGAAGTCCTGCCAGCAAACCTGCTTCTGTGTGGGCTCCTTTCTCGCAGGTCCTGCCAGGAGCCTGCTCCAGTGCAGGCTTCCCACGGGGTCACAGCCTCCTTCAGGCATCCACTTGCTCCGGTGTGGGGTCCTCCACGGGCTGCAGGTGGGTCTCTGCTCCACTGTGGACCTCTGCTTGCTGCAGGGGGCCAGCCTGTCTCACCATGGGGAATCTCGGCTCCAGCACCTGAGGCACCTTCTCGCCCCCCTCCTTCACTGACCTTGGTCTCTGCAGGGTTGTTTCTCTCGCATATTCTCACTCCTCTCTCCAGCTGCCGTTGCGCAGCAGTTTCTTCCCCAGGGGTGCTGCCACCGTCACTGATGGGCTCAGACTCGGCCAGCGGTGGGTCCGTCTTGGAGCCGACTGGCACTGGCCCTGTGGGACATGGCGGGGAAGCTTCTGGCAGCTTCTCACAGAAGCCACCCCTGTAGCCCCCCCCACTACCAAAACCTGGCCACGCAAACCCAGTTGCAGGGACTGAGGTTTCTTAACACTGAAGACTAGCGAAATGAGATCATTATCGCAACGCTTTCGACACTACCCAGGTCATTTTCTCATACACTAATGACATAATAGTAATTTATGGAAGTCTTTATTGAATCTTAATTGCTCCCTAAGACCACGACTGAAAAAGTGACTGCATTCTGCTTTGTCTACTACAGCAGACGTTGAGGATACAAAAATCCCGAACTCAGATTCTTTTCTTTTAAGGGAAACCTTCTGATTCTTCCTATTTCCATACAACTTTTTGTATGTTTTCTAGCAAGTCACACAATATTTTGTCACTTCCAGATTCTTGCCAGCTCTTAAAAATACTGATACGTTTTTCTTTTCAAATAATACCAATACATTTCCTGATAGTCCGGTACGAAAGGTGTTTCTGAAGGGTAGGATGGATAATTCTGATATTTAGTTTGGTACTAGAAGCTTCTAATTATTTCATTAGGGGCTTTCCTTATTCTTTATAAGGAGGAACATTTTAAGCCAGAATACCTCTGAAGAATTTAAATTGTATCTTCCTCACGAGCAAACGAGTTCAAATTAACCCAATTACAATTAAAATGTGACATATTTATCAATCATTAATGATGAGAAATAACGTAAGTCAAGGACAGATCTGTCTACAATTTAATAATCCACCTCAAGCGACTACCAGGAGAAGTTACCGATGCCTAAAAACTGCCATAAATTACACTCTAAGTTGAGAAGTTTAAGGTTTTTGAAAAAGCTCAGCTCTTGCAGATCCCATCGAATATCAGAGATTTCTAAAGATGTAAAAATAGAACTCCTTTGGTTGAAATTACGTCCCTCTGAGAAACTGGAAAACCCAAAAAACTGCAAAACTCAGCAAGTTTTTGAACGCCGACTTAAAACCAAGAGCTGCACTCCGCTGTAACTTTGTGCATTTTTAACCTGGTGTAGAAGCCGAATCCTGGCTCGTACTCAGCAGGAACAATTTCCACAGCCCTTCACGCTATTGGAAATTTCTTCTTCTAGTTTCTTCCTTTCCTCCTCTTTAGACATCCGATTGTTTCTCTCCTCCCAGTTGGGATTGTTATGGCTGTTCAGTACTTTGCTGCTCTGCGTGTGCCACATCTCGTAATAGAGGTTGTTAGGACTCGCAAGGAGGTCGGCGTGTCTACCACGTTCCACAACTTTACCCTGTAAAAGAAGGAGGATTAAGCCAATAATTAAGATTACCAGATATTTAGCAAGATAAATGTTGTCAAGATATGTGCCATAGTATAGGTTCCAGTGATTAGTAACGAGGGACAGCGACGAGAGACTGAATACGTGGCGCGGTGAATTGCGTGTTACGCTGCAAGATGAAAACACGGAGCTGTGTTCTTCTCAGACAAAAGGGAACGTAGATGGCATTTGTCCATCGGGATAAAGTGTAAAGCCCGCCAACACGGGAAGTTTTTATCTAAACTGGAAGACTTATCTAAAAGAAATTCAGATCTCTATATGAAGAGCAAGGTGTTAAACTACTAGTGCAAAAGTCACAGGAATGAACCAAAACAAACACGCCTTTTCCTGTGCTCGATACCAACACACACACTAAGAAGCTAAAAGCGAAGAGTACAGAGGGAGGGATTTGGCCTAGGTAAGGAAAACACATTGAAAATCGAACCCTAAAACCAATCAGTGTAAACTGTGCTTGTAGGTGGCTGCTCGGTAACTTGTGTCCTTGCAACTACCATCACGAAATGGAGCGAGCAGTTCAGCTCAGCTGAGCCGTTCTCCAGAGCAAAGACGGTTTCTTGAGTATCATTGCGGAAAAAGGAAGGAAGAGTTGGAGGGCAGAACTCAAATCCGACAGACGGTGAAACAACCCTACTCGTCAGAAAGCCAAGACTCAGCTTTTTACTTTGAGATACACTTTTACATTCACTGACTTCAAATTAAAACAGCGTATTAATTCGCCAGCTATTCTACCTTTTGGGAGCAGACAGCATTATACGGACAACTACATGGATTTTATATTAGTTCTAAATTGTGATCTACAATTAAATCTACCTCCTTGCGACAGCTGCTGATGAACATGCTGGGAAAAAAATTGGGTCTTGTCACTTCTATTACCAGTCGTGCTGGTGGCATCTGAGCAGATACGCACTCCATCAGCATAACTGCAGAATTTACTTAAAAACTTTGAAGTGGTTAATTTTGAGAGTTGATTGTAGTAGAGACAGGATTTTTGAATTATGGCTTTTTATTTTTTTTAAGAACTCTCGAACAATCGCTCAAAAGGTAACTTTGCTGTTCGACTTCAGAGGATTCAGATGAGTATCATTAACACAGCGTTTGTTTACTCACTCAAGAATTACTCTGGCTTTACCTAAGCCAAGGCGCTGAAACCACGATGCTGTATTTCCACTGCTAAGCAATAACCGGTCGCAGGGCTGTTGTCTCATCTCTGCTGCAGAGCCCCATTTATCTGGTGGCTCATCAACCAAGCTGGGGCAACAAGAGGCAACTTTCTGCTGAGCAAGCATGGACCGTGCCTCCCGAAGCGGTCGGGCACTGCAAGTGCTGGGCCACGTTGCCTTACTCATCCACGAGCCTTAGCACGCTCACGTTGTTCAAAGTGAGCACCCCGGCTGCTTTACAGTTGTCGGTTGTGCTTTTGGGTTTAATTTAACAGTTGCACTACAACACAAAACGCGCTCTTCTCTCAAGCAGGCTGTGAAAACTTGGGTTGAAAACAAAAGTCGCAGATTGTCTTGTAAGAAAAAACCAACCAAACACGAGATGTTTTAACGTGCAGCTACATAAAGGATACACCTCAGGAAATGATTTTTCAGCAAAAGCTGGAAAAACAAGCCGTTTGAAACCCAATAAAAACTCCATAGAGCAGCAGGAGGGATTTCTTCCACGGCTCCATTTTGATATTCGTATGAAGCTGAGATGCGTACGGCAAAGACGGTGGCGAAAGGGCTCAAGTGCCGGGGCCACTTCTCTTTCGTATCTCTATCAATGCTCTGGCCGAGGGGACGGAGGCACCCTCACTAAGTCTGCAGGTGACACCAAGTTGGGCAGGTGCCTTGATCTGCTGGAGGGTGGGAAGGGTCAAAAAGTTGCACCAGGGGAGGTTTAGGTTGGGTATGAGGAAAAATTTCTTGTCAAGGTCGGGCCCAGGCTGCCCAGGGCAGGGGTGGAGTCCCCGTGATCCCTGGAGGGGTTTCCAAGCCCCCCGTGGAGCTGTGGT
>JAAGNO010025585.1:0-25172 GCA_033439905.1 Ceryle rudis | reverse complement strand
CAAAAAAGGGGGAGCAAAAAAGGGGGAGCAAAAAAGGGGGAGCAAAAAAGGGGGAGCAAAAAAGGGGGAGCAAAAAAAAAAAAGACACCTATTAAATTCTCAATACAACATAATCTAGACAACTCCAGAACAGAGACAGATGAGATCTGAGAGCATCTAAGTGAGATTATTACTGGTTGGTTCATGACTGAAGCAGAAAGAAAACGGCAGAAAGATCAGGTCCTACTCGAAATAAATTGTCCCAAAATTTAGCCAGTGCAAGCCTGAGAGTCATTCAGCAATAGCTCCCCTTTTAAGAGATAGGAACTGTGGAAATCTCCATAAAAAGAAAGACTTGGGGTGAGCATTATATGCAGAAAGCCAACAAACACCATCAAAGCAGCACGCAGAATAACGGCTGAGAACTTCAATTCTACACAGAGGATGGACAGCACCATTAGGTGCTTAAACCCTGAGTGCAAAGACCCACAAAGGAATGAAGACACAAGAACCGTGATTTTGGATCTTTACACAACTGAAATGCGAATCCCCGCCCTCTCCCTTCCCCATTATCATCAAAAAACCTACTTTCCCTTCAGAGAAACTCAAGTTTTGGGTGGCATTTTGGACTTAATAAAGATGAATATACTACTCTGCGTGTCACAGCGATGACCAACGCAACAACAGCATGACCAACGCTGCGACCAAGCGCAGGTTTTCCTGGGAGAGACTACTCAGTAGAAAAGAAAGAGCATTGTAATGCAGATCATCTTGATTTGCTGCAGATTCTCACAAATCCCTCTGCGGGGATTTTACTCTTGAGGAGACTGTGCTACTCTACAGGTAGTTTAGAAATAGAACTACAGATATATTTTGAAGTCCATTTAAAGAAGAGAGATGTATTCTTTCAAAGGCAGTTCTCCACTTGCAATTAATTTAACCGCTAACAGCCTACAATTCTGCAGAATGTCCTCTTTTACCTCAATAGAATTCTACCCAACAGTGTTTTAAATGAAATTTAAAGCCTGCTCTCAGGTTATAGGTGTTCTGAGTGCTGGAGGATAAAGCTTGAATAAGAACAAGGCAGCACGGGATTGCATTTCATTAGCCATCAAGACACACTGCTTTCTAGTAATTTAAGAAAAAAAAGTTCATGTTGCAAAGTTTATAGCAAAAGAGATAAGAGGCCATTATTAGAAACAGACTTTTCGTACTCAATTTATTAAGTCGATGGGATCGCGTTAATGGAAATAAAATTTCAGCCTTACAGAAACTCAGAGGTCTCCCTTGAGCCTGGATTTGCTGGCACAGAGCACAAAGCTTTACGCAGACCTGGGTACGCTACGACAAACCACCGGGCAAAACAATTGTCTTACACAACAGATCTCTGGGTTTCCCTCCTCTTCCCAATGCCTGAAAGCTTGATAACAATTGTGATAACAATTCCCACTAAAAAGACCCTTTTAATATAAATTTATACGTTTTCTAGTAGTAATTTTTAATTACTAGCTTATCCTCACCTGAATTGATTGAAAAGCAAGTACAGCACCCATGAAGTCATCCCAACTCAACTGCACACATTTAACAGCATGTTATACTGTCAATGCATCGTGTTTAAATGGGTTTAAACATTTCTTTTAATGCCTGCACTTTTTTTAAGCTGATAATGCTTAAAAAATCATCTCTATTCTCTTGTGGGACTACATTATTTTTCAGGCAAACAGTCTTATCTGTCATTTTTGTTCTTCCTGGTATTTCTTGTTTAATAAATATGATTAATTAGTGACAAGCGGAGCCCCAATAAGATGAAACTGCTCTACGCTGAACTCTTCTTTTGCCAGTAATTCAAATGAGGAATGTTGACAAGAAGATGATTGAATTTATCTCTGGGCTGATATAAAAATACACATCCAACAATACCATTTGGGGAAATAGAAAAATCCATCCCTTTCAGAGGTAAGAGAAATAAAAGATAAAACCAAATTAAAAATACTTTTCACCTGAAACTTCTCAAAAAGCTCAAAGTTTCTCCAGGTTTATTGTCATTATCTAACTCTACCTGAGCCCACGAACACCAAGATCATGCTCGACTGATCAGATGGATGTTGTTATCACCTTTGCACGCTGACAAACTTTGCAATACAACACTTGTGTCTTGCCTCCTTAGCCGAACAATTTCTTCTCCTGAACCTCAGAGCAGCAGCAGTCAGTCGAAATGCAGATACTCTGAAAGATTTCTCTAGCTCATGAATAACAAACAGGCGCTTGGTTTGTGACCAAGAGGCCAAAAAACCATCGCAGGCTGACAGAGATGACATGAGAGTTTGTCACATTTATGTGTTTAATCCAACTTCTCAGAAGCCCCAGCACTACCCGCTTCTTGCGCCACAGAAGAAAAAGGGAAGAAACAAAACAGTAAAGCAGCATTTACTACACGTACCCCAGGAGAGAGCACAACAAATGGCAGTGTAGAAAAAGAATAACCAGATATGTAGAATCTGAGGTGCCTAATCTGTGTCTGAGAACAGAGATAATGCCTCGTGTACTCCTCTCACGCGTCTTCCTCTTGCATCTTTCAGATCACACACATCTAGATAGGCTATAAATATTTAAGGTAAAAATATAAAGCGTGTCATAATACAACAAATCTTCCGAGGAAAAAAAGCCAAAACAACAAAAAGACCTTACTAGCCCTAGAGCAGACTCCATCCTGTCAGCTCCCAGTCAGAAAAAGCCCCGCTAACAGCTCGCTTTGAAGGTTAACAATACTACCAGCAGTTATGTGTAGACAAAAAGGAACCAAAAAAGAAATATAAAATCACACTAATTTGTTCAGTGACAAGCAACTGGGCCCCACAGAAGAAGTCAAGACAGATCAGAACTGCAGGCTCTTCAGGAGCTGCACACAAACTGGCTTTTGTTTTGAAATTGGATTTTACTGAACTGGAAGATTTAACGAGACAAATTATTTCCCAAGCAGCAGGAGAAGGGGGTCTGATCTCCAGCTGTTTTGTGGGTAAATAAAACCAATCAAACTGGGTGTAAACTCCTGACTTTTTTTCCCTGTGGTTGAGGATTTCATAACCTAACTCTCCTCTGTGATTCCTCTGGAGTTTTCACAGAAGAAAACTGAAGCCACTCTGCAGCCTGCCTCAGAGAGTCACCGTTTGGAGCTTTTCTTCTAACTGGAAACTTAATGTGATGAATATGAAGGTATAAAACCTCACCAAACTCAGAAGAAACCATAAAAAGACTTTACAAAAATATTTCTTATCGGGGAAGGCGACTATTTTTTCTGTGTGAAACCCCTAAGAACGAGCAGCCTTCAGACAAACTCCATAATAAGGATGTAAATCCTTCAGCTGCAGAGAATTTCACAGTGAACAAAGAAATCTGGCCAGGACTGCAGGGAGGAGAAAGATACGCCGGCGTTCCTGCATCAGCTCAACTACATGGCAGAGAAACTTTAACGAACTGCTTGTGTGGTCTATCGAGTACGTGGTAATTAACCTCACAAGCAATCAGAACAAAAGGGTCCCAAATGGGATAATGAGGAAACTGCACGGGATTATACACGGTCCAGGCAAGCTACAGGTAAACTAATTTGGATTTAATTTTCTCTAGGTCAAAGTGACCTTTTGTTTGCTCTGGAAGAGAAGCAGATGTTCAGGGCTCAAAGATAGGGCAGACTTACTATAGCTGTAACAAAGTCCTGCACCTCCATCATGCCACAGTAACTACACGCATCCTTAGCAAAAGTAAGTCTTTAGTCCTTAGTCAAGTCTAATTTAACTGTATTTACTCCACAAAGGAAGAGAGGGCATAGCTCAGGTCACGGGGGGTAACTTATTCAACTGCAGTTATTCAAAAATGCTTGAGTTCTACCACAGCTTTATGACAGAACCAGAACGAACCAAAGAACATTAGCAACAAAAAAAAATAAATAGCTACAACGTGTTTGTGAAATCTTTCACCCCTGCCAGTTATAATATGTATTCTGTAGAGAGCTTGCTGTGTGTTTTCCCAAACAAATGTTCTCACGAAACACTTCTGCTTTACCAGGCATCTCCTAAAACCTGGGCAGAGCTCAGCAGGTTTTCTGCTCTGCTTCTGGGAATCTACTCTGGACATCAGGGCTTCCAGGCTGCCCTGGACAGAATCTCAAGTAGGAAATTTAAGGGGACACTTAAGAGAGATCCAAACATCCAGTTACTTTCTCAAACAGCAACGAAGGGTCTGATTTTCTGATGGGGAAAGATCTCTCTCTCCCAGCAGAAATATAATAGCTCTGCATTATACCCAATACAGAGCTATTTGCAAGAGTCAGGCACCCTGGCCATCAATTTTGTTTTCATTACACCCCAGAAAGCTGCTTGAAACATTAAGAGATTTCCTAAAAGCAAGGAACAATGCTGCCACATGCAGGATTAGATTCTGGATTCACATTCTCCATCGTATTTAAATAACCCTACAAATCAGGGGAAAAAAGCAGAAGAGAAAAAGAAAAAGAAAAGCCAAAACAACTTCAAACTTGTTTCAACATTGCTTTCAGATTATTATTAACATTACTAAGAAGAGGCTTTAGAAACAAAGCGAGTTGGAAGAATTTTCATATCCATCTGGTATATGGGGTATTCTTAAACACACAGCAGAAAACCTCAACGAACCAAGCATACAATCAGATAAATATTATTGTGAGGGCAGCTGCAGAGTACAGAGGGCAAAAACACTCCCAGCATCTTGTATTTTGAGCAGATAATCTCCCACAGAGTTTGTAAGAGTCATCAAAAGCGCTGCTGGGTATTTCACCCAGGAAGGATGGAAGTTTACTTGCACAGACATGCCATCTTCTGCGTGTTGCCACCTGCACTATCAGCAACATCCTGAACAGCAGCACAGACCAAAATATCTCCTGTAGACAGTACCAGCCAGCAGCTGATAGACTGCTCACGAGAAAGAGCTGTACACCAAAAGATTGGCCTTTCCTCCTCAGCTCAAATAAACGAGCACCATTTCTCCTCCAAGCACTCTTCCTTGAACACCTACAGACCTGCAGTGCGTTTCTTCTCTCTTTTCGTAACACAGGAACGGTGCCGAACACTAATAAGTTGCTGGTGCAACTTGCTGAAGTGCTAAACCGCTTGCTAAGTAGTGCCCACTTTCACTTACCCCAGCAAAACACTCATATTAGTTTTATGTCGGGTAAAAATTGCCATAGTTAGAAGCAACCTGCTGGAGCCATAAGGCCTCAATGACATTTACAGAACTGAATGACAGTATTTTGCAATCAAATCTCCTCTGTGAACTTGCACAAATCTTCTGCATGCCTATTTCTTTCTAAGAAGAAATAAAGATGAATTTTGTTGCAGGAAAGAGCGTAAGAGGTCCTTTCACACAATGAAATAAAGTTAAGAGCAACCTTCCATTTCATATCATCAAAAGACTACAGGAAAAAATCATCTGAATGAAAGCACGGTTCGATATAAAAAAATAAGTTATATAGCTTCTTTTATATTAGGACACCAGAGGAGTCCCTGAAATAACAGAAATTCCACTGTCATCTCACAGAGAAATGCTAAGAAAGGAACTGGAGCTCAAACCCCCTTTTCCACAGCACAGCAAGAGCTCTGAGTAGATACAAGCACACTGCTCGAGTTCAGAGCTGAGAACGGGCAAAGAAATCCCGTTTGACAGATACAGCACCACAAAAGAAGAGATCTGTAGGCAACTGTAAGTCACATTTCCCATAATTTATGAGGTAAATGATTAACTGGCGATGGAAAATCCTGGACTAACTAATGCGAGCAACGGAAATAAAAGTTCTGGTCATCATCATCACCTCTCTAACCACAAACATGCGTATCACATCCATAATCACCCCGTTAAAAAACTCAAGCTATTATATATTACATCTCTACTAATAATATTATTAGTAGCTACAATTATATCTAGAATAATGCAATATTAGTGATATTAGTATATTACTAATAACATTATATACTTCTCCTACAGGAAACAGACATCTTAAGATCATAAAACCCCTTAAATAATAATAAAAAAGAAAATTATTCCTGGTATAAACTGCGGATGAACGGTAACTCTCACAGTACAACCAAGTATCCGTTCTTACCTTTGCACTGGCTAAAAACCCCAGAGATATGGCCACTCTGGCTCGCAGGTCTGGTCTGTCCTTGGGCCACACATAAGACAACATTGCTCTGATTATTTTTTTGGCATCTATCTCTTTCAGCTGTTGGAAAGAACAAAGAAAGGCAGCACATTACAAAGAGATAAAATAACAGTAAAAAAGCAGAATTAATTCGATACATTTGGAGCACTTCTGCATTTTACTTGATAGGCAACAGACACTTGGCAATGTTTGAGACCAGGGCTGCATATTAGAATTTCAAGTTGTAGGGGTTTAGGTTTATATCTGTGGCACGCTGTTAAAACAGATGGATTGTTCTTAATTCCCACGTCCTCAAGAGCATGAGTACGGCCCGCTGTAAATAGGACGTGGAGAAAGCCACCGGAGCCGAAATACTGCACAGGACAAATAAACTGACCCTTCTTTTCCAGCTTCTCAGGAGTTCTGGACAAAATGCAAGGGGCTTGGGATTTCTTCTTTGGAAGCTGTTTTAACACAGCTTAGAAACAACGGGAGCAAACCACAAAGAATAAAAGAAATTAATAAAGTAAGAAGGCAAGAAGGAAGTTTGGAAGCTCTACAGCAAACACAAGTAGTTGGGAGAACATTTGGTGAGTCACAAGAAAGTGGTTTAAAATATATATTCTTTTTTTTCATATATAATTATTATACAAACTGAAATCTCTGAAACTGGACACTTAACACCGCCAGATAAATTCAGTTGAATATAAATTTCCACTCGGATGATTTGGTTGCATTGCTACAAGCTTAAGCATTTCCAACAATCACTTTCACAGCACTTTGGTCATCTTATAAGCTTTGCAGAGAAGTGAGAAATCCTCTTTTCTGCCTGTGTCTTTTAGGGCGGGTTTTCTGGAGCCCACAGGGCAGTTTTTCAGTGAGTGTCCAGCGAAGTTTGAACTACCAGCAAGAAAAATTTCTGGAAGCTGAATTAAATCCACTAATGTCACCACTTTATGTAACAGAATGGCCCCTGAAGGTGGGTAATCAGGCTTCAGGAGGCAGAAGGAGGACACGGCCACACCAGTGATGTCAAGAGAAGATGGACATGGCCACACCAGTGATGTCAAGAGAAGATGGACGTGGCCACACCAACGATGTCAAGAGAAGATGGACGTGGCCACACCAACGATGTCAAGAAAAGATGGACACGGCCACACCAACGATGACAACAGTAGATGGACACGGCCACACCAATGATGACAACAGTAGATGGACATGGCCACACCAGCAACGTCAACAGTAGATGGACATGGCCACACCAGCAACGTCAACAGTAGATGGACATGGCCACACCAGCAACGTCAACAGAAGATGGACATGGCCACACCAGCAACATCAACAGAAGAGGGACATGGCCACACCAGCAACGTCAACAGTAGATGGACATGGCCACACCAGCGACGTCAACTTTTACTCAATTCTTCAAATAGGTTCTCCAAATTTCACATTTTGCTCTAAACAAGATCACAATTCAGCCACCAAGTCTTCTTGAGAAACAGTAGGGGTTTTTTTTGTTTGGGTGATTTTTTTGGGAGTGGGGAGATGGGTTTTCATTTATTTTTTTTTCCTTTTTTTTCTTTAATTCTTTTTAATTTTTTGGTGGTTGCATTGTTTACAGAAATACAGTTTATTTGACAGATGGATAAATGTCTGGATCAACTTACCCTTGAGACATATTCCGCTCAACTCCCAAGCTAAATATATTATCTGAAGCCTAAACCATGCAAGCCAATTGAGAATATTAGCACAGGGCCCGCACCAACAACTCTTTTTTCTGCATTTACTTCCTTGGGGTTAACTCAAAAGACACGAGGGTTATCTACAGCTGAAGGGAGGGCAGCAAGTAGCAGCTAATCTCTCTATTTCAGGCAGTATTTTGTAGTTGGGAGGAGGGGAAAACAAAAAGTTGGTCAACACCTTTTAAAGATGACTTTTCATTACAGAAAGGAGGAGTTTTACAACGTGTTTTAATGTTTCCCTCACTAGATTGTGTACTTTAAACGCCCCCTCCTTGATTTTGAGGATAAAACAAATTAGAATAGAAATTCTCTGTTAAGGTTGAGTGTGAATGAGCAAGAAAGGAGAGTTCTGGCACAAGGTAAGATTGCTGAGGCAGCCAGGGAAGCCAATCCTATCAATGTAAGCTTTTAAAAGCACCAAAAAATTCATCTCAGTGTTTCTAGTCATAACTTCATAGAAAACCAAAGGGTAAGAGACATCGCATTGGCCGTTGTTGACAAAATGTATTGGAGCACTACACACATTTCAAATGACTTTTACAAGATGGATCTATGGAGGATTTGAGGCAAAGAGAGTTAAAGAAGGTAAAAAACCCCTGAGGTTGCAGTTCTAATTAGGTGTTGCTATTGGCTAGTCGGACTTTGCCCAGAAAAGCTGTTAAACAGAAGGAAATACATTGGCTGCAAACAAGGAATCTATTCCCGTTTCTTCGTGGCTCTGAACAGTGACAGAAGTAAATGCATTCAGAAAAAAGAAAGAAGTCAGAAGGCAGCCAGTCATTTGCCAAAGGCCTTGCAAAGGAACGAGGGGAAAAAAAAAATATCAAAGGAGATGCAAAATGCGCACATATTACATCAAAGTTTACCATGAAATAAATGTTACTGTTGTACAGAAACACGAGTTGAAAATGGTTTAAATATGCAAGTGGCAAGATTAAGAATTAAAATGAGCAATCTGTTTAATGGACTCAAGCCCTTTTCTGATTCTCTGGGGTATAGAAAAAGGTTAAGAGATGCATTTATTTTACCTCCTTTTAAGTGCCAGTAATGTTTTCTATTTTCTTCCAAGCTTATTTTTACCAAAATGGAAAGAAAAGTATTACAGATCTAATCCAGCAGGGAGTAAAGCAGAAAAGCCTTTTCTTCTTTTTTTGAATGCAGCATGTTTTTAAAACACACCGCCAAACACTGAAGACTATTTGCCAAGGAAAGAGCATCGAACATCTTCACATCTTCCTCTGCCTCTGTGTGTGTGTCCCATCTCAACCTTTTAACATAGCTGAGGAGGGAAAAAAAAACCAAACCAAACCTCATTCCTCCTCACAACCTCCAGGATTGCTGAGTATTGCAAAGCATTCACTGGGCTGGCCCTGTGACTTTCTGGATAAAGCCTGTGGCAGGATGATGAGCTCTCAGAAGCATGATGGAAGAAAATGGTACTTTGACTGGCATTTAAGCTGTCACTGCTGATGAAGAAAAAAAATGGACCCCGTTCTGGCTCCCTGTGTAGTCACTCACAAAGCCCTCTCCTTCTCTCTGCTGCACCAGCACAAGCTGTCTGACGAGGTGGTTTTCCACACCACTAACAGTTTGCCTCCTCCCCTGCTTCTTCCTCTCTTTGCAGCACTCAGTTGCACAGTCCCAGCCCTTTTCTTGTACCAGCTCTGAGCTCATGCAAGACCTCGGTGAACCGATCCAGTTTATGAACGTGGCAGAACAAACTTCACTGATTGCTGCAGGGTTTTGTCTCAGTAGAGAGAGTCAAATAAACCTACAAATTCAGTAGGAGTAGGATGAGTAAAAGCCTGGCTGAGAACAGACGCGAGGAGTGTTTTTCTAGCAGGAGGCATTTGGATTTGTTTCATTCCCCAGACTGCTGCGAGTGAAGGGAAGGGTGTTCCCACCCTTCGGACACATTATTTTTCAGCTACATCACTTCTCACTAGCTCACATACAGTTTCTTACGTGGCCAAACAGAAAGGTGAGGAAGGAAGGATTGGTTTTTCACGTGTCTCACCAGCTTAAATAAATGTCAAACTAGGGCCTGAGTTTGCCTTCCAAACTTTGGGGGAAAAAGTACTTAGTCTTCTGTCTTTGCACTACCCATCCCTCCACGGAAGGCAAGCAATGACCAGCAAACTAAATAGCAACCGAGTGAAACGGTGGTAGGGGAAGGCTAATTATCAGGGCTCCATCCTGACTGCCAGTCTTTCCATAGGTAATACATGTCTGCTTAGCAAGATGTCAGGCACCATGGGTTTTATTCCTGTCCTGTGTACAAAAGACTTAACACACCAAAAAACCCTAAAGGTGGTAAAACCCTTTTTAGTTTCAGTGTTCAGAACATCAGCCCCTGCTGCAAGTAAAAATCATTTTGTAAAAAAAAAAAAATAAATCAATCAGATTCAGAAGCTTCTGTCCTGGTTACTTGTGAGATGAAGGTAACATGCCCTGCATACTCCGTGTTCATCCTTCGTATTCAATCCTGTATCCACTGCAGCAGCTACAAAAGGGGCAATTTAACACAGCAGTCCCAAAGTCAGTTTCCAGAATGAACAAGCTGGTTTGTCAAAAACAATTCTGCAAGAGAAAATGGTGTAACGGAGCTGACAGGTCTGCCACCTGCCCTTTTCCTTAAAGCATAATCCTAGGGGGGAAAAAAACTCTCACGTGGTAAATTGGGTGCCAGTACTTTGATGTACCAAATACAAGGGCCCGTTTACAGAAGGGCAAGAACTCGTAACATCAGATTTCCTTCCCTTCATTTTGGCTGAGAACCTCTTGGCTTTCTGCACCCAGCATTGCTCTCTGGTTTTTCCACTCCTCATGCACTTCGCCTCATCTACAGCGAGTTCTTGCTGCTTTCCCCTGGACGATCCTTAACAGCTGGTACTTGGTGAGTTAGACAACAGCCTTTACTGACAATGTCCTATATGAACTACGGTGTAACTCTGTTTCTCGGAATAAGAAAGTCCAGGGGTTGGCTCATACAGGAACAGCCCCAAGTAATGGGCAAACGGAGAATGGCACTGGAATATTGACACTGCCCAGCAGACCGAACAAAAAGAACAAAACCAAAAGAAACTGGCATTAAAATTTCTGGCTAACGTATTTCTACCGACTTTTCACCTTAAGGAACATCCACCATTCCCTAACATCACTAGTGTGTTGGTAAATAGAACCCTCCATTTCCTTTCTGACCAAAGAAAACCCTGAAATTGAGGTTTTTGCATGGTGTCAAACTGCAGAGTAGTAACTCCAAAGAAAATCTGTGATGATTAAACATGTAACACCCGTAACGATTAAACAGACTTGGCCCAGAAGTCGCCCATCGTATTCAAAGAGGTTCAATTGAAAAATGAGTATCAGGATTTGAGCGCTGCAGGAAATAGCTTCTTAAAGAAAGAATAAAGAACCCTTTGTGATATTTTTGAAGATAGGTCAGTTGGGAAGCCGAGTCTGTGAAACGGATTTGCAACTGAACCGTACAAGGGTGAGTTAGTTCTATGTATAGACAAACAAAAATCTCTTCCAGGGAGTTGTGAAAAATGGAGTTATAACAGGAAACGCTCAGCTGATCAACACACCCAGGCAAACAGACATTCTGGTAGGAAAAAAAAGAAACCATAAGAAGAACTAATTGAAGTGACAACACAGGGGATAATACCCTCCTCCCATTTACAGAAGAAATACAATCCGTGATATTCCTTGAGATATATAATCAGGATAAACATGGAGAAGGTTAGTCTGCTAGCTTTAAACTCTGTTTTGCCTAGGAAATCTTTGAAAGAGCCTATACCTGTTACAAAAGTGGTCTTAAAATTAGTCTGAAGTTCACGTTACGTGCCGAGCCAGTAGCACTAGTGACTGAAGGTGTCTGGTTATTCTGTGTCCCCTGTGTCTGACGCAGGGAAGAGCACAGATGGTTGATAAAACAAACTGGATATACTTCAGGTTATGAAATTCCCTCTTATTACCAAAGCAGAAATTTTGGAAGCATCTCTCCTGACTTCTGCCCGTAGCACAAACATGTTTGGATTCAACAAAGGGACAACTCTCAGATTAAAATTTAAGGGGAAATTCCCAGGTTTAACTCTTCAGATTCTTTACAAATGAGGCCATAGGAAAGACACTGTCAGAAGAGTTAAGCATGAGCAAACCAGCCCTGAGAGACCCAGATGCTGCACTGAAATTTCAGTTTCTCATCAACATGGTCTTCAGTAGCTTTAGGAAGATCCCACCCAAGCTCGAACAAGTTATGATCATCACACAGAATCATTCTGCAGACACACAAAGCATCAGAACTCAGACTGCACAGAAGTGAGAAATTGGAAGTCACAAACTCAAGAGCTTTTATTTTTGCTATTTTAATCAAAGTTTATATTGTGTTGTTTTAAGCAAAAGCTCACCTCGTTTTCTAGCTGTAATCATTTGGTCTAATAAAAGATACTGCTCCTCCTTACATACCTATCATAATCTTTTTAACATGTGCTTCCTGAATATAAACACAATCAAAATAGAGCAGACGTATTAACATTAAATCCAAGCAAATATAGATGCAGTTTAATTACTTCTCTTCCCTCTTCAAGTCCAATTTTACCAACTGATGCACTGACTTGAATCCACAAGGTGATTTCTGCTATCCTGAACGTCAAGTCACGGGGAAGTATCAGTCACAAAGAATAACAAACCACAATCAGTGACAATGAAACACGCTTTCCATGAAAGAAAAACCCCATCTAACGTAACACAGGCCAATCCGAAAGGAGCAGGTGACACTAAAATTGTATTTGAAATACAGTTGGGGTCTTCATTGGTTTTGGGTGCGGGGTGGGGTGTGGGGGGGGGCCTGTTTCGGGTTTTTTGGGGCAGCTGATCTAATTTGTTTATTTAAAAAGCAATAGTGATTAAGAAATTATTTTTTTTTTTTACCCCTTCCTTCGGATCTGTGTGAAGGCCTCCACCTGCATGACCGTGCCAGCACATTCTCTTTTCTATCAGTCTCCACCTCGGGAGGATCTGCGTGAAAACAAAAAGTCAATTTACAAGAACCTTAGGAAACGTGCATGTAAAAGCCAACAGAAAGAAGAACTATTAGTCTGGTTTCCCTCCCTTATTCTCCAACTGTATCAGCTTGGTTAAAAAATATTCTCTCTCGTGGTTAAAAGATATTATCTCTCTAAATATCTTGCCTTGCTTACAAAAACAATAGTAAGAAAGGAACTATAGCAAGATAGGAAAGATCATGTTCCAAGCAGCCAGGAGGTAAAGGTAACAAAGCCTTAAATTTGAGTTAAAAGGACACCTAAAAAATGGACTAAAGAACACAGAAAAGAAATTGAAGTTTCAGAGGATAACCGTACTCGGGCACGTTAATACACAAAGTGGAACACACTTAAGCAATAATACTCTTCCCGTGTACTTAAAGAGTATCTTTGCTTGGGGGCAAAAGAAATAGATAAATTCGCTTCACGCTTCTCTTTCCTATCAGGATGAGAACAGCCTCAGAGTGCCACACAACGTGTACCAGTTAAACCAGTCCAGAGCCCCTGCTGCGATCCATGTACAGGCGCCGTTAAGAAAAGAACCAGCTTTTTAAAAACAAACTCTCACTTCTCTTTGCCCGTGGCCAAGATTCCAAGCTAAATAAATACAGAGAAATATTCTGAATTTATTAATGCATGAAGATGTAGTAAAAAAATAACTCACTAGCACTACGTGTTTCTCCGAGTTCAATTTCAGAGTGCCTGCCACGAATAATGGACTGGTTAAAGCTCTTCAAAAAGAGCAGAGTTTTGTTTTAAGTGATTTGCTACACATGGGCAATTTCCAGGTTCAAATTATGTAAAAGCTCTTTAGGAATCTCATTTTATATCTATATGGTTTGATAGCAGACCTCAGCGTTTCCCCAGATGAAAATTTTGCTTTTCATATCTTAAAGAAAAACATCAGAATACACAAAGTAAATAGATTTCAGGTTTTTAAGTCTCAATGACCACCAAAAGATTTTAGCTGCTTGAGTCAGATCTATCAGTGCTTTTAATTTAAATAATAAAAAAACCAACAAAAGAAACCCCAAGACAAATACATTTCCTAGCTTCATTCAAAGCATGTTACTTCAAAATGGGTAAGAATTACTCCATGAACAGTAAAAAAATGCATCTTCCTTATGTTTACATCGGTGTTAATTCAAGCAGACCTCATCAGAATAGAAGTTTGATGTCCTGGCATTCAGAATGAAGAGAATAAATTTCCAGTTTCTCAATATTCCAGAATCTAAGCAGAATTTTGAAGTAATAAAGCCCTACATACTCAAGGAAAACTCAGAGCTTTCTATGTGTTGGTATTTTCTATGCCTGACCAACGTGGATCTAACTATCAAGATACAAACCATACATTTTTAAGAACTCTTCTTTGTAAATTACTATATTATCATTAGTTTCTAGACATTCAAAAAGACTTCTGGAAGAGAGCACAACAATCTGAAGCTTCTAAGCAAAGTTAGCTCCTTTTCTAGAGGCAGACACATCACTTGTCATTTAACTTGTGGTAGCTCAAAGCTGTAAATACTGAAATTTATAAAACAACCAAACAGCAGACTACACCAAAAGATGCTCTGAAGGCTTAAATTGAAGTAGGAAGAAAACCAATTTATACCTACCTCTGAAGCCTCTAATAATGGCCTTGAATAATCTCCCCCCAGACTCTGCCATGATCTTTGCTTGCAGATTGGTGGAATCTACAGAATAAAGAGAAGGAAAAAAAAAAAATAAATGTGAAAATGGAATGATGCAGAATATGCACTTCACATTCAAAGGGTATTCATCTAGTGTTTGTGAATAAGGATAACACGAAAACAAGGCAGATGGCTTTGTTTTGTAACAACTGACCACGAAAAAATAAAGGAAAACTGGTGGGGAGCAGCTGTAAAATAAATTACATTCAACCATTAAAAATGCTAAATGACAACGACCCTTTCCCCTCGCTGCATCCCCACTCCCATCAGACTTTGTTTCTTTTGTACCATGAAAGCCCAAAGTTTTCCTTTTCCTCTCATTTTAATTTTCTCCCGGGTTGTCTTTTGCCTTTTTTCAAATACCCTTTTGTTCTGTTTTTCAGTAGGAATTGTTATGCTTATAGGTTCTGCCATTTCCAATTCTCGTACAGACCACAAGCCTAATCAAAGCTACAGTTCTTGACTGGGAAGCGCTGGGACTACCAGAAAGCAGAGCGCTGGGACTACCAGAAAGCAGAGCGCTGGGACTACCAGAAAGCAGAGCGCTGGGACTACCAGAAAGCAGAGCGTGGCTGACTACAAATTTTGGGTAGGCAGGACACAAGATACCAAATTTTCACATATCAATCAATGCTTTTCTAATAGATTTATATAATATAGATATATAAATTCTAATATACCTCTAGGCACCAACTGTAGCATGCTTTATATGTTACATCAAAGCCAATTAATTTTTCATAAGAGGTTCAAAGGGTCACTTATTTCCTGTCCTAGCTGGCAATGCTTCTTCAAGGACAAAACAGGGACCTCTCTTTTGGTCAGCAATGATGGTGCCACATCATCTTTGACACATGCAATACTAAATCTCTGACTGCCCTGTTGCAGTATTACCCACACGCCTCACGCTACCACAGAGCAAGATATCGAGGGAGAGATCTGCTCATCAGCCCAAGGCAAAGGACAAATGTCAAAAAGGAAACAAAAGAAATTCATTTGATCATAAAAAAAAAGGTTATTTTTAATCTTGACAAACAGCAGCACCATCATAGATTTTATAGCTTGCTTTAAACGCTACTTTGCTCTGGTCCCAAGACACCACGAAAATGACCGACTGAATCACAACTTAAAAAAACGAAGATTGTTCCCCCACAAGTCACCACATGGGACCTGCTTATTTTAAACATGTCCGTTAGATGACATTACATACAGAGAAAGAGTAAACATTACCCTTACACGTTTTGCACTCAGAAGAGCTAACTGAGTGCCTGGGTGAACTGCCCCGATGCTTCCAAGCCCCGGGTTACAAGGAGCTGCACTTCACTGTAGATACACCCCTAACTTTAAAGTATCACGTCAGCACAGAGAATTCCATCTAAATTAATGAACTCTCCGTATGAAAAGTGACAATTTCACAAACAGGGAACAAAACAGAAAAAGAAAAGGACTTGAAGATACCTCAGCACACCCCAAGTTACTGCAAATTAACGTAATCATTACGAAAGCATGGTTACTTTTTGGATGAAAGTTCCTGCCAACGTGCAAGAGGAGGAGTACGCACTCCTAGCAGCACCCACTATGGTGGCACCCAGGAAGTGTCTAGAATACACCACCAAATGAACCTGTGCCACCAAAACAAAAGGCAGCAGTGTTCACTAATTCAGCAATACAACTCCACCCACTTCACCGGCCAGAAGTCTGGATTAAACCATCACAATTTAGAATTGAGAGCAGAGACATGATCCAGGGCCTGACATCACCAAGTCCTACATTCACACCAACACTGAGTTCCTGTCTCCTGTAGCCTCGAGTGCAGTCAGTAGATTGAAACGCTCTCAGCATCTCTACGCAGCATTTATGCTTCTTTAAACGCACATGCTGATAAGAGTCTGTTAAGACACCACACCAAAGAGAAGTTTAGGGGCTGGTGAACCACTGCTCATAGCTACGCTGTGGCTTCTCTTAAGACAGCACCTCTCCCGAGCAGCATCATTCTCTCCTGCTTGGCCTTGCAAGGGAAAAAGAAAATCCTGAATACCATTAAGAACTGAAATTCAGGTGTTTAACTCTGAATGCATGTTGTGTACTCCCAGGAATCTACAACAAAAAAATGATGCTCCAGCTACTGGAAAGAAGCTAATTACCGTTCTTCTAGAGTGTTTTCATAGAAAAAAAAGAAAACAGAGGAAGATGAGAGAAAAGGTGAAAATATGCTGGTATAACTAAACTGTCACCAATAAGAACAAGAGAAACTTAACCGGAGTTGCATTTAACAATGGCCAACGCACCCCGTACGCATACCCAGGGCAAACGAAGCCAAGGTTAACAAAAATGAGTTTCCCCTGTAACATCTTACTACCAAACCCTCACATTTGGCTTGTTTTGGTAAAACACATCCCACTGGCAGAAGGGAAAACCCACACAGCATGACAATGGGCATCCCAATGTACACCCAGCACCCCCTACTACAGGAGTGCTGCTTACCCAGTGCCCCCCCCCAGTCCTCAAGTGACTTTCAGATCAAGTTCCCACCCTTCCATCTGCTCTACTTCATTATATATCTTTCCTCACAACAATTTTCAGTATTATTAGATGTCTATGTTTCTTAGAAGGGGCTTCAGCAATGCACGCAGACAGATGAAGTAACATCTGAACAGTAAACATGAATATAATTTTACAGAACAGACCAAGCTTACGGTTAAAAAAAAAAAAAAAGGCAAAATATAAATAAATGAAACAAAAAAATACCTGAAACTTCTCTTACAACCACTTCAAGAACAAGCAGTATTATTAAATTATGCAGAACAACACACTCCTTATCACACTATGTGGCAGGTGGAAGGGTAAGATAATGCAAAGGGGGAAGAAAAAAAAAAAAAGAACATCTCTTCTATATTTTACCGTTACAATATTTTACAAAGCCTTGCTTTTTACACCTGCCAAAGCCCTCTCTGAAAGAAGCCACTCCGTGTAGTTCTTGACTTATACAGAATCCTAGGAAAATAATTATCCTGATATATATATATCCTTATTAAAGTTAAATGCTGTTGGACCTTTTCAGTCAAATGCTGTTTTCCTTCCATTTAAGTTTTAGATGGAATAGAATTTGCCATTGCATTTATTCTGGATGCAGGCAAACTGCTCTACAAAAAAAAACCCTAAGCTTCCTAGGAAAAAAAAAAAGTCTTTGGCTACTTTTCAAAGTTTACCAAGCAGGCCCCATCCAACGAGCCCATTCTCTCTCTGACTACTCAGCAGAGATCCCAAATTCCAAACACAGGTTTTGACACGACCAAACCTCTGCCTACTCCAACAGCAGGACGGTGAAATGAAGGAGCTGCGTTGACAGAAACACAAACTGATCTCAGTATCAAGAATCGGAGTCTGATCACAGTTCCACAATATTTACATGTTTTTCCCCTTCCACAAATTTAGCTGTTTTCCTCCTCAGGATGTAAATGTTACACGTCTTATTACTCGGAAAAGCAAGACTCTAATCAAAACTAATGAAAAAATATAAGTGTGAGGGAAGAAAGACATGAATCTGTAATGCAACAGCACCCAAACAACTCTACTATATTTGAATGTCATTGTGCTAAGTGCCATAGAAAAAACCCCGTAATATTGTATTATAATACAATTAAGCTTCCAGTTAATTGTAAGCTTAACAAAAAGCTTTTAACCGACATGAAACAATGAACACAGGTGGATTGACTACTGCATGGACGCAAAGCAGAGTAAAGGATGACAGGCAAGTGTCTGAAATCATCTTTTCCAATATAAAATGGTTAGTAACTATTTCACCACAGCTTTTTCCTTCTCTTAATCACATTTTCTCTCACGTGTTAAGCTCTGGCTCTGCCATTTACTGCTCTGAGCCGTAAGAGGCGCAACTCCTGACTGACACAGCAATGCTGTCACAACCCTCTGCGGTCATAGAGTTGATTTTACTCACAGAAATGATTCTAACACAGAAGGGAGAAGCACCGTGCTGCTGGTACAACCACATCTCATCAGGTGCACCCTCCCTCCCTGGAAGGGTCCTGCTGTTTAGGAACACTAGAGAAGAGATGCCATTAAAAGCAACTATTTGGATTTCAGAAGTGGCTGGGTCCTGCCACTCTCCCGTCCCGTCTGAGACCAAGAGGCTGGATCACAGATATTTAACAAGCTAGTGCAAAATCTAACCCATATTTGATACTAAGAATATAGCAGTAAAGGTAACAGAAGAGCTTTCCCACACACTAATGTATCTACATATCCCGTGTCATCACCCAGAGCACGTGCTAGAGAGAGCACTACTTTCATTACACCTTCTTTCCAGCTGACCAAAGCCTGCAGCTTAGGACCACGGCAAGCAAGCTTCCACTGGAGAAAACCACCTGGTTTTGCATTAAAACTATTTTTTTAGTACGTAGAAAAGATTTCAGGATAAGCCCATTAAAAAATTCCCAGGCCTCCTTAGTGTATAAACATAGTTTCAGCTGTTCTGTTATTTTGCTAAAATTGGATGCACATATTTGCTTCCCGGATGTTTTTAAATGTTGAATTTAGAAAATTCTAATGCATAAAAAAAGCCTGGCGTGAAAAAAACGTCTGGAGTGTAAAAATCAATAGCCAGCCCCTCCAACATACAACCTGCTGAAGTGCCTGGCCAACTCCTGACAGACACTTCTGCTGATGCAAGCACAGTATTTCTTGAACGAGCTGAAAAATTAGAAGAAAAAAGGAAACTGAAAATGCAGGATGGTGCATTTTCCTCTGTCAGCAAATTTAATGACGTGTTAACAATAACAAAAAAGAATCACCTCAACGAGTCCCAAAGTTTTGAAGGACATTATAACCAAAAACTCCAGAACACTGAGTGTGAGCCTCCTGCTAGAGAACAGGCAAATAAATCCGCACAATACACTTACATAAAATATATTGCCTATTTGTCACAATGTGGCATAAAGTTTTTATTAATAAAATATAAGATCACTCAATGAAATTTATCAGAGCTTGATGCAAGAGTTAGAGAATGACATAATTAACCACTCCCTAACATAGGAATGCCCAGAAACTAACGGCAAAGAGATGAATACATATCTATACACATACTACAAACACGGCCTTAGCTTTATGCTTTAGAAAATCCAGTGCAAATCAACAACTAGCAACATGTGGCAATTAAAACTTAGCAGCAAGGATGCTGGAGTTTCTCACATGAAAGCAAAAACACTCGAGGAAAATAGGATTATAACTAAGGCTTCTATACATCACCTTGGCAATGCTGTTGTTTATTCACTAATATCTGAACTGAGCTTCCAGCATCACTGGACGGTGCTGAGTACCCAGTTTCGGGTATTCAGATAGACAGGAAAAATATCTGATCTGCATCCATTTCAACCCTCAGCTTTCTGCTTCAAAATTAAAACCCTCCAAAATTTACTACTTCAGTCCTGCTCATCTCATGTAAGTACCACGAACGTAGTCCATGACAAAATTCTGCCTGTCAGGGACAACTAATCAAGGCAGGTGACAAGGAAAAGCGAGTCACAAACAGTGGTACTTATGAAGGGAAGAAAAAGGTTATGATTGAACAGAAATAAGCTGAGAGTTTACGGAAAGTTCCATCAGCCTTTGGGATATGCTTCCTTCATTCTCTCGCTTTGAACAACATGTATGAATTATTGAAAGCTGGACTCAATTCGAGGTAACGTACTCAATTCTTCACTTGTGACAAAAAAAATCACTCACTGGAACGCGTTACAGCCTCCCGCTGCTGACAGAAAGAACTCCAGCTCCACTTTCCTTTCCCTACGTAACGCAAAACTAGCTGTCTGCTTAAATCATTCTCTGTACAAACGTTTAGCACCTGTCCGAAGGCATTTTGATCTTTAATGCTTGCCTTCAAAAAGAGAAGCCAAAGCGGGAAGGCACCCGGACAGCCTGACCGCGACCACAACGGCGGGAGGGTTCTCCCTGAAGTTGTCTGGGCCCAAACTTGCCCGAGACTTTATCGGTCACGATCACACCGCTCTCCACCCACCTACGATGCAAAGCCCCGCGCTGGACATGTGGAAATCCCCCCCCCCGCTCCTGCTCCAGCCCCTCTGCCAGGGGCTCCCCCGCCGGACCGGCCTCCGGGCGGGAGGAGGCAGCCTCACCCCCCCCCCCCCAATAAAGGAGTTACCTGTACACCATTCTGTGTTTCTTTAATTTATTATCCACTATACTTTCTGTATGCGCGACAGGGAGTTTCATTTATTTTTTTTTTTTCTTTAGTACAATGTGCATTTTGGCCCTGTCTACTATGAAACATACTACTCTAGGCCTGGGGAAACTAGAATTTTATTAGATTTCAAAATATGAAGAGATTTTATAATGGTATAATTTTAAGCATTTATATACAGATGTAAAAAAAAAATATAAAAATATAAGTACATGTTACTTGGAAAATATGCTGGTTTACATACATATTAAGTAGGTGTTCAGCCCAGATTCATAGCAGTCAGATTCTAACACATATTAGTTATGTTTCTTTCCCTTGAAACAGGCTAGATTCTTAAAATATCCTTAAAGCTTCCAAAACAGGAAATAGAATACTTAACACAAAAATGCAAAGTTAAATAATATCTGCCTGTCAGTAAAGAGAAGCATCCACCAGTTTTATTTTGGGTTTGTTCTTTTATTAGTATTATCTATTTATTAGTCTGTTGTTTTGTATTAATGTTTTGCATTGAAAATTCATCCTTCTTTGGAATGTCAAGCTGGATTTCTTCTATGATCCATCTTAGATTTTGGTGTTTCTGTTAAACAAAAAACACAATTAAAATTAAAGCTTGCCTGGTAAATTATACACTGCCTTAAAGTAGTATCTGGAGAGACATAAATGAATGCAATGGTTGGCTGTGAAATCACAATTTAGTTAAAAATTCAACTGATGCAGAAAGAAGATAATAATCCATTTTATTTCTCCAATCTCATAAGCTTTTTGAATCTGCCTACTATATGCCAAAGGGAATAAAAATAAAACAGCCCCCCACCCACCCATGCCAAAGTTTGCAGATCAGTATTCAAAGTTCTCCGATTTTGAGAAGCTAATCTTGTTAAATGGCTCCCTAATCCAGAGGTACTCCCTCCCTGACCACAACTTTGGATGGTGTTTCAACCTCAGTCTTTGCTTGTTGCCATTTGCTTTGAAGCGCTGTCTGTTCCTTGCAGTCTACCTAATCACAAGTAACCTCTAATCCTTGCACACTTGGAAACCTCTGTCCTTACTCTGTCTATTCATAAAACGGTTTATACCATTGATTTCCTGAAGATCAGGTGCCAACCTGTCTTGGCACAATGCTCAGATAATGTTAGATCAGAGTAAGGTATGAGGTTGGCTGCTGATAGCTCTTTCTTAGGTTGCTTTTTTTTACCCCTTTCGATTGTACGCTGTTGCTCTTCAAGTATTTTTTTGAGGTCTTTTATCAAAATTGCAAACAGGAAAGCAGAGAAATCTGCTTTTGCACTTCCTACTGTAAAGCAGCTTTTATAATGGAAAAACAAATGTTGAGGTGATAGGAATGTCAATTTGAGGCCAGACAGTAAAGAAAATTTAATAAATCAGTGCAGGGCCTTATTTCCTCTTGCAATACTACTGGCAGCAAAAGCTCTGTAGTTGGCTTTATGAATTTGAATAAAACATGAATTTGTATATGGATTTTTTTTACGTTGAAAGAAAAAAACATTATAACTAATCTTTACAGCTTCTGACAGAAAAATGAAGACCTTACACTTTCATAGATATCATGTGGACATATGGAACAAGTGAGTAGTTGGTAATGCAAATGAGGCTAACAGTAGTTTTGTAGTGTTCAGCTAGAGGCAATGTATATCATTATCTGCATTCATTACAGTTTGAGGCATCTGTATATCTTTGAAAACAAAAAGTCACTTTCTGGATGAAATATAATTTGGATCTACCCAAAAAAAGGGAACATTAGAAAAATCTACTACTTGCCCTGCCTTGTCCACTCTTTTGATAAGAGGTGTTGTCTAGGTTAATTTTAACAATTGTCTTTCAGCTTTTATCTAGAGCTTGCTTCTACTCTCATCTGTTTTACTGGGGATTGGAGACTTTCTGTTGTTGTTGTTCTATTTTCCTGACAGAAGTCCTTGTATTTAAGAAGACTAGTTCTCCAGTTTTGGGGTTTTTGTTTTTGTGGGTTTTTTTTGTTTGTTTGGTTTGGTTTGGTTTTGTTGACCTTGGTGACAAATTTAGAGCAATCTGTACTTTGTGTGAAATTATTGCCAAACAGCTTCATATCTGTTCGTTATTTTCACAGATTCATACCCCATTGAAATGATGAGTAGAAGAGGACATGTGAGATCATCTACAGTGGAAATACCTAACGTAAGAAATAGCTTTTTCTTAATTTTCTTCTATTGGTGATTCTGCCCTTTACTACTTCATTATATTTCACAATACAGAAAAGTGTAAAAAGCTTTATGTACTATGATGATGTAGTGACAGCAGAATTTCTCCCTCACAGTTGATCCCAGTGAACTTAATTATCTAATAACATTCTTAAAAATAAAGGAAGGTCACTTATTTCACTGTGGGGTGAACTGACATACTTTCTTATAAAGTTGGTCTTGACCTGCATGGCCAGGAAGATTTTTTGTCTTCTACTCATGCTCAGTGGACTATTGTATGAGCCAAGAGACCATAACGTCTGGGCTCCATGATCCTTTTGAAATCTGCAAAGTCAGTGAATTTGTACAGACTTCTTGTTGTGCAAATCAGATCGCACTGATTTTGGTCACTCAAATTCAGTCCAATTGTCTGCCAGGTAAACTCACTTTGTAGCTTTATACCTGTTCTCCTGTTTTTTAATTCTCCCTTACTTTGCAAAAGTACTTTGATCAGATGATAAAGTTTATATATTTTTTTTTTTACTTAGTCCCTGCACTGCCATTTCAAATATAGGCTATTTCTGAAGTTTATAATATGTATGTGAAGCATTACAAATGTTAAACAAAACCTTCCTGATCTGTAATATGTGATTCAGAGGTCATTATTACAATGAGATGTTCCTGATATACAAAGTAAAATGGGCAGCCTATAGATGAAAATTTCTTAGAAAACTGAGTGAGGCACTCTGTAGCAAAGGTAAACTGACTTTACTTTTGTGAAGCTGCAGATTAAATGAGCACATGGAATGTGACATAGGGAATAACTCTTCTGATCTGTGTTTGTGGTATAAATGTAAAGTTCATGCTAGTAATAAACCTACAAGAGAGATGTGAGCATACTGGAGAGAGACCAAAAAAGGGCTACTAAGCTGACCGAAACATCTCTTGTACAAAGAAAGACTGAGAGAGCTGGACTGTTTAGCCTGGAGAAGAGAAGGTTCAGGGGGAATCTCATCAATGTATAAAAATACCTGAAGGGAAGATGCAAAGCAGACAGAGCGAGGTTCTTTCCAGTAGTCCCCAGTGACAATGCAAGAGGTAATGGGCACAAACTGAGACACAGCAGGTTCCTTTCAAACATTAAGAAAGACATTTTTACAGTGAGGGTGACCAAGCACTGTCACAGGTCGCCCAGAGAGGTTAATTCCTTTCTTGGAGATATTCAAAAGCCCTCTGAATGTGGCCCTGGACAACTGGAATCAATAAAAATATTAACATTAGAAATTCATTTAACAACAAATTAAAATGAAATTAACTTGGGAATATGAAGTTAAACCATGTAAATGTAGTGTGTGTATGAATGTATATACACACATACATATGACTTAAAAATTGTGCATAATGGGAATAAAACTATTCACACTTTTCTATGAGCTACGTTTTATATTTTCATTAATGTCTTCTAGTAATGGGTGGATCAGGATTCAGCACTTACCCTAGTAATTCAATCCCAAAATGATGATGACTCAAAGCTTTAAAGTGGAGAGAAAAAAAAAAATTAAGCAAGCAAACTCTGGTTCCTCTATGTTCTCTGCTTGAAATGAAAATGAAACAGTTTACAGATCAGATTTAAATCCTTAATGCAAAAAATAAAGCATCGTTAAATACATCTTCATATTAATAGCTAGAACGCATCGCACAAGTTTGCATGATTACATAGCTAATGCAGGCAATTAAGTTTGCCAGTGAAATATTTACTTTTTGAGGCAAAAGTAAAGGAAAAAAGAAAATTTAGGAGCAATGATGAATGCTATTAAAAAGGTGCTATTAAAATGAAGCCTGGATTTTAGTTCTTGAGTGCATGTTTAACAAATACAAGACTGTAATAGTCCTGAACTGATTCTCTTCAACAGTGTACATAAAATAATTTTTTATTTACCATTTATGTTTGATTAAAGAAGGAAACTTAAATATATTGTTGGTCTGTGCATCTGTTGGTGTGAAAGAAACTCTCAGGAGAAACAGATAGCAAAGAACAAACTAAGTGGTAACAATCATTCATTGCAGCCAGATTTTAAAGGCATTGGTATAAAAGAATTAGAAATAGGTTGAACACGTGTTTTTTACTTGTGCTACATTATACAGTACCTTTCATGCAAAT
>JAAGNO010025584.1:160341-170663 GCA_033439905.1 Ceryle rudis | reverse complement strand
GAGGAAAATATCAAGTTAATGTATATCCAGTCTTTCCAGTGTGACACAAACTTTCTAGCAAATATAGTAATACATTAGATATAAAATATAGATACTAAAATGATCACAAAAATATTAAGAAGGGGTAAAAAAAAATAGAAACTTGAAAAAAGTGCTGCTGGGTTTTTTTAGCATATAAGCCAATATATTTTCTAAAGTGTCTTTCTAAAAGACAGGTCCAATTTAGAATAACTGTTATACAGAAAGTCTGATTTTTGTGTTTTATTTATTTATTTACCTCTCGTAGAAGACATTAAAATAATCCCATATTCGTCTGTAGTCCCTGCCACATGCACACCTGAAGTCCAATCCAAGACCGTATCAGCATCTCAGGAATATGAAATGTTTCATTGTAGCTTTGTTTGAGCTCACCCTATGGCTCTTCATGTTGTTGTGTCTGATGAGAATTACAAGTTTAGTTTGTCTCCATCCCTTTTCTCTTCTAGACTAGCACAATTCAATCAAGAATTCTGCAGCAACTAAATCAAAACTTCCCCTAGTCGGTAAAAAGCTCAGGCTACCATACATTATTGTTGATCTGACCCAAACCCTCATGTTTCATTTAGATCAGGGCTCTCCACTTCCTTGAACGTCAATAGAGATTATACTGCAGCAGTTTGTTCAGAAGCTGGGTAGCAGATCAATCAGCCTTATAATGGTATATTGAGGTGGAAAAGTAATGTAAGGGATAGAGGGAAACATTCTGTTGTTTGGAGGCTGCCACTTGAACAACTGTCCTTTCATTTTCCATTTAACAAGTGGAAAAAAGAATAATAATGAAATTTTCTCTGATGGAGAAAATACTTCAGTTCACAAAGATTAAAATCTTCTGTACCTCTGAGGAACTGGCACTTTCATTCACACTGTAAAGGGCCTGGAGACCAATATATCCACTTCATATTGTGACTAAGACAATGAACATCACACCACCTTTAACATTCACTTGCACATTATTTAATGTCAGACAGGAAACATGAGTACCCATTGAGTCACTTGTTGCTTTACTAGACAAGCTCAGAAAGAAAGCTGGCTCTATGTACGCATGAGAGTAATATAATTAATGGGATATTACAAAGTGTTTCTCACTCATGGTCAGAATTGATTTTCTGCTATGAAACAATTAAAAGTCCTTGGAGTGATTGTGTCTGACACTGTCCATCGTTACTGGGAAGGTGTGTATTTGTGCATGTCTGTTGGGGGTTGAGGGAGATGCCAGCAGAGAATGTAATAAGAGGAAGACAGGGACTCAACAAAGTTTGAAGTGATTAGACGAATGCTGGCTTAAATGTTTTCATCCTCTCCTGTATATCTTTCAGAGATTGGTTCCAGTATCAGACAGAGCAGCAATGTATTTATCTCAATCCCTAGTGCTATATACCATTGCCAACATTATCTCCACGTCCTTTGATAATTTGTCATCTACTGTCCCTGGGAAATCTGATCCCTGTTTTTAGGTAAACCTCTGTTCCCTTCACTTGTAAATACAAGCCTTAGCCTAACAAGAAATCTGCTTTGCAGTTCATGTGTCTCTAATTCATGGTTAGCATTATGAAGATTATAATGATTTTTTTTTATTTTTTTTTTATTTTTTTTTAAAAATCTCTGTCCAGCTAATAAACTAGTGATTGGGGAGAAAACAGAATATTTTACTTGAGATCCTCTATGCTGTTTGACACTCTGTGGTTGCTTCTATTTTTCACTCAGCTTCAGGTTCTTAGGGAGAACTAAACCCAGTGCGGGCTTTGATCTTTTTGACTGGTTTCTTCAGTGGATGAAGCAGCCTTATAAAAAGGGCACAAGCCCCTTTTAGATGATAACATGCTGTACATTTTCCATCTCATTCAGCACCAGGGTCTTTATAAAAAGCTCACCATCAGTATCCCAGCCTGTTTTTATGTGGGTCTCTATTATCTACAAAAAACACTTCCTGATCTGCTTTCTCAGAAGGTCCATATTAATTTGCTATGATCATTTCATTTTCTACGCTTTCTTTCACCTCGTATTAGTTTCTGCTGAGGCGGGCAAACTGCATATGCTATTTTTTTCTGCAAACAAAAGAAGTCTCCCCCCCTCCCCCCCCCCTTTTTTCCTTATTGTGACACGTGCTTTTTTTTTGTTTGTTTGTTTTTTGTTTTCTTTTTTGATGTGCTTTTAGATTTTATGCCTTAGTATTTTAATATTCTTATCTGATTCTTTAATTTACCAAAGTTTGGGTTATCCCATGCAGATTGCCTGGCATAAAAAGTCTTTCAACTCCTTCTAAGTACTGAAATTTTTCCTTCTCCATTACTTTCCTTTGGTTTAGGCAATACAGTTTCATGCTACTCTCATGAATTTATGAGGAAAATATTTATTACAAAAAGTATTTCTACTATCCCAGATCCATTCTTCATCTTAAAACACCATGTTTTTTCACATACTATTTCTATTTATGACACCTTTTCTGGTTCTAGCACACACACACCGAAATTTATTTGAAATGTCCATTTTAAAATTCAGGCTTCAGTAGGTCAAAGAAACAAAAATTAAACCAGCAACTGTTCTACTTTTACTGCATAGTGAATCAGTAGATGAATGTTATGATGATGTAACATTTTTTATCTTTGTTTTTCATTGGATGAGCAGCATATTCAGATTTGATTTTTTTATCTATATTAAATTTCACATACATTTTATTAAGATTATATTTCTGTCAATGATGTGGCTTTTTTTTTCAGGATAATCAGAAATAACCTAAAGCCATATTTATAATCTAAAGATGAGTACAGCCATAGTATCAATGAAAATGCTCTTCTAGTTGATTTCATTAGTCATCGATAAAAGAAAATTTAAATTTTCCTGAGCACTTTATTATCGTCTCTCTAGGTATACAGGAACCTCTTTTGCCATTCTATCAAAAATACGCTGGTTTAACCTGAAATTACATACAGATCTTAGAAAAAATAGTTATAAACTGAAAATATGAAAAATAAATAAATAAGTAAAAGTCTTTTTCTTCAAATTAAATATTTCTCTTTGTTTGTTATTAAATCATCTGCAATGGGTAATCTTGCATTAACATTTGCTGAAATATTTTTTAAATGAAAAATTATATTTGCTTCAAACAGCTTAAAAAAAACCCCAAAGATTTCAGTAAGTCCACAACTTTTTGTTTTGCTACCACCAAAATCAATGAATCCAGCTCTTTCCTGTGAAAGGTTTCAGTTTCAGTGAATCACCTTTTTCTAATGAAAACGTGTTTTGTTGGAAAATTCTCACCCTGCTCTGTTTATTGTAGTGGCTTAGTTCTGGATGAATGCTTCTAGCAATCAGGATGGCAGAGGAAAATATAATCTGCAGGGCCATTGACTACTTGTTGAAGGCCAAAGAGAAGTTAACAAAAAAACCTCCTGCAATGTACATTTAAGCTAGTTGGAGCAGAGAGGCTTATCACAGGTCTCAAGTGGATGGAGGCTTCTATTTAGCAACCCTGGCAAATCTGCTGCATACCCTTTTTTGAAAGTGCTGCGTGCATCTAGGGCCTGAAAGATCCATCCTATTTCATGCAAGTTGCTTAGTGTCATCATCCATATAAGCCCATGGGAACAGAGGGTGTTGCAGCCAATGCTCCAGACGTGCATATACCCTTGAACAGTCCAGCCCACCTCACATTGGATTCACCTGAATGACTACTTTGTTTGAAGATTTGATAATAGGTGCAGAACCAAAATTTAGCTCTGTGTGCTTCATTTTTTTCATTTCATAGCTACCTAGCAATGTAAGATACAATAAATAAATAAAGACATAAATTTATTTTTAAAAGATAACAATTGAAAAACAACCTGAACTACTCCGAGACAGGTAAAACCAAGAGCAAATCACTGAGACATTTGAACAAAACATTTAGCATGCGAGAAGGATATTTTATACTTTCTTTAAATACATAACAAAACAAAACAACCCAAAGAAACAATAGAAACCCAAAAATGCTACAAGTAGGTTAATCACTCTATAACCAGTCTGTAGTGTCAGACTTGGATGGTGAAAAAATTTCATTTCATTCCCCTGGCAGTTAGTTATTCCCACCCATAAAAGCCCATTTTAGGAGAATGAACGAAGTTCATCATAAAAAGACAGAAGAAAAAATTTTAAAAAAAGGGAGAAAGTCAACTTTAGTTATTATTTATTATTACATTTTCCTAATCCACTAAATGTCTCCTGTACAAAGTTAATTTCATGACAATTTTTGATGGAAACACCTCAAAGAAACTAATAAATGAAAGAAAGGTGGAAAAGAAAAAATAGAACAATTACATGATTCAACCAAAATTACTAGAATAGCCAAAAATAGAAATGAGGATTTCAGAGCATCCTATTTTAACCACTGAGGCAGGCAATTGTACTAATCTGAGTCATTTTGGATGTCCTTTGTAAAGAAAGTACATCTGATATGTAAAAACACATACTTGTTTTATTTCAGCATTCCTTTTTGAGGAAAGTTCTACTGAGGACATCTGCCTGCGATTCACTGTATTTTTAGCTGCCCGTCTTTGACTTCTGAAAGAAACTTGAATTAAAATCTGGCTCCTATAAAGAACAATCTTAGTAGTCAAGGTCATGGTGAGGTTTCCTTGTTTAGGAGGTGAACAAAAAGTTGCTTTCAGACATGCAGATGAAATAACTTAGAAAAATAATGAAGAAAAATATTGTTGGTGTGATTGCTTACAGTGGCACAATGAGCCTCAGAGGCAAGGAGGATCTGTAGGTATCTGACACACTGTAACACGGGTTACTCAGAGACATAAGTCAGACAAGGAGCATAGTCAGGACCCTGAATTCCACGAAAGCAAAATTCCAGGTCCTCAAGGAGTTAGTCAATAGGAAACCCTGGCAAATGGTCTTCAGGGACAAGGGAGTAGAACAGAGCCTGCAGATCTTCAAATACGCTTTCCATAGAGTGCAAGAGCTCTCAATCCCCAAATGTAAGAAATTAAGCAAGGAAGGGATTCTGACACTTTGCTCTGGTGAGATGTCACCTGGAGTACTGTGTACAGCTGTGGAGCCCTCAGCACAGGAAAGACATGGACCTGATGGAACGGGTCCACAGGAGGGCCACAAAAATAATCAGAGGGCTGCAGCACCTCTTCTGTGAGGACATGCTGAGGCAGTTGGAGTTGTTAAGCCTGAAGAAAAGAAGGTTCTGGGGTGACCTTACTGTGGCTGTCCAGTACCTGAGGGGGGCCTACAACAATGCTGAAGACAGGCTTTTTACAAGGGCATGTAGTGATAGGATGAGGGGCAATAGTTTTAAACTAGAGAAGGGTAGATTTAGATTGGACGTTAGGAATAAGTCCTGTACTATGAAGGTAGTGGAACATTGGAACAGATTGCCCAGGGAGGTGGTGGAGGCCCTGTCCCTGGAAACATTCAAGGTCAGGGTTGATGACGCTCTGAACAACCTTATGTAGTTGATGACGTCTTGGTCATCTAGTTGGACTAGATGGCCTTTAGAGGTCCCTTCTAACCCAAGGCATTCTATGATTCCATGATTCTACTCAACCTTAGTTTGAATATTGACACTATAAATTCTTGTACAGATGTTACTGGTATAAGCATTCTCTCTTTTCTTACTTTTTTCCTGTGGCATAAGCTGCCCTCCCTTTAGCCTCTGATGGACCTGTCATCACTGACAATGAAGTATCAAAATCTCTCCTAATTTCTGCTGTGAAAGACTTTATCACCTGTGAGACCAGTCTCCATGTCAGAATCAGCTCATCAAGTGTATACTTAAAATAACTTGCTTGCTCCTTGACTGAGGAATAAGCCTTCTCACAGCCACTGAACACACAGATCCTCTCAGATTCCTACTGTGACATTTTTGAAGAAACAACATGTAGGAGGCTGAACAAACACTTGGGGCCATCTCACCCACCTTTTACAGTTTTTCTGCTGGACTTCAGTATGAAATACATAAAAATAGATGAAGTGTTTGAATCACTAAAGTCAGTTAATAACTATCAGTACTAGTAACTTTAAGTTTTTGGTGAAATAACTGCACTTATTTCATTTGGTACCTGAATTTAAATGTATATTAACAGAAATACAAATTTGTTAACCAAAAGAATAATTTAAGAAAGAAATGTACTGAAGGCACTTACTACTTGCCCTAGTATTTAACTTGTATAATTATAGGCACTGACATTGCCAACCTGAAAAGTGAAGAGAATCCTGAAAAGAAAAAAAAAAAAAAAAAAATGGTTATCTGAAAGGAATTGCACCTTCATTCTTAAATATCTTCTTGTTTGTGGGATTATAATATACTTTTTTCCCTTTCATTATTATTGTGTTATTTTTTTATTTACCACATGAATACATGAGATGCATACTCTGGACTCAAACTGTAAAAGTTGTTCACTGAATGATAGAAACTGGAAACCTAAATACCATTGAGGATTTCATGTTTAATCCACCTCTAGAAACAAAACAACAACAACAAACCCAAACCAAAACCAACCAACCAACCAACCAAAACAACCCACAAAACCACCACAACAACAAAAAAATACCAAACAAATACCAAGCAAATACCAAACAAACAAAAAATATCCTAAACAACAACAACAAAACCACACAGCAAACAAACAAATGAAAAGAATATAAGGAAGAAACACTTTCATGTACCCACGTAACACTGGAATTTGGGACATTTAATGTCCCTATGATATATTTTATAATACTACTTTCTTTCTCACAGGAATCTCAGAATGAGTTTCTCAATCCCTTTTGGATCAGCTAAGTACTCCTATAATGTAAATAATAGTAAATAGATTTATTTTTCTTCTCCTGTCAAGCCAATCTAATTTAGACTCTTCTATCACACTTATCACTGGGATACCTGACAAGTTGTCCAGTTGCTTTTGAAATTCTTGACAAAGAATCCTAATTTAAGATGGGATAAAACTAGCCCAACTCCCATTAATGTCAATGAAAGGTGAGGCTGCTTACACCAAAATTGAGTTAGGTCTAATATGCCCAGAAGTCATATACTTTATTTCAGAGTAGGATTTTTTATACTTGATGAAAGGCAGAAACTACTAGAAATACATCCCCCTTCTATTTAATAGCTTGAAGATCCTTTGTAAGCATGGAAAAGAGTGGACATGGATTTTCTTGAGTAGAAAAAAAATCAGATTTGTATTTTAATGGCCTTAAAGTTCTATTTTAATTATGGAAAAATAATTTGAGGGAGATTGGTAACAGGCAAAACTTTGAGACCTTTTGTTCTTTAGTGCAGTGAAGGAAACCTCATTAGACAGGATTTTCTTAGTTAGCAGGGCTTCGGGGTTAATGAGCTGTGAGTGATAATATATAGTAGTAATCCCTCATGGCTGTAACAAGTTGTATTTTATAAACTCCTTAATCTCTGTAGTGAAAGGGATGTGGGGTATGGGAAAAGGAAGAAACTAATTTGCAGGGCTCAGGGAAAATCCAAAGAATTTGCTCTCTATCTGGAAGTTATTTTGGAAAAAAGTACAGATACTACATGGGCAAAGGAAAGGAATAATATTTCTATAATTACCTAAATGGTGTCCCTAAAATGACAGGTCTGAATATTTCCTAAACTCCCTTTCTATGTGGAGAAGAGCTATTTACATGTGGAAAAGGAAAACAGAAGAGAATATCTTTGGTCAAGAGTCAATGGAAATTAGTCTTCTTAAAGGTAATTTTGAGGATCAGGGTCATAGACACTAAAAAAAAAGAAAAAAAGAAAAGAAAAGAAAAAGGTATGCATCTGGTTCTTGAGGATGGAGGCCAGTTAACCCTCTTAACATACAGTGACAGCAAGGAAAATATTGGGATTTAGAAGAGTTATCTTGCTAAATCTACTCAAAAAACCACACAAGAGGTACCTTCAGAGAGGAAGAAACAAAAATATTCTTTCCATACCTACTTTGACAGTTCTTCCTTATGCTGGTGGTGTCAGTGAATTTTCCTGTACTGGGTTAGCTTTCTTTTCCTAGAACAGCCTTCTATCTGAAAGTATTACAGATTTTTTTTAAGAAAGAAAAAGAGTAAAAGCTCAGTACTTGCAGAATATATTAAAACCCACATCTTTTGTTAACATTTATTATATTTTGTGAACCAACCTGTCAGCTTTCTTCAGCCAAGGGACCAGGACTCCTGTTAATTTAAGAAATCAGAAATCTTGAGAAACACTATAGTAAACTTCCTGGGGCTTCAGACAGGAGAACTCACTTCAGTCTGCCTGTAGAAGCTTTTGGTTGTTCAAGAGAAAAATTTAGATCAATTGCAAGGATTCATCTTTTAATGAAAAATATAAAAGGTAATTTATTCCCCCCACACCCCACTGAGATTATTTTGATTTTAAACTAAAGTAATATTATGTATAAATGTTTACATTTTTTCACAGCTTCTTATTAACAAGACCCCTCTGGAAGACTTTATCAACAGGGATATTTGAGACCCTTCAGAAATCTTTTCAGTTTAGGATAATATGTAACACATGAGTGATCTCAGGTGCCACTGTTTAACATTTCCGAGAGGTAATTGTGTTATCATTTTAGCTTTCCAGTGAAATGTTGCAAGCATTAATCCTTGCAATGACTATGTGAGTGTGATATTAAGTATTAATCCTCAACTGGTGTAAGTCACTGTAATGCCGTTGCCCAGAACTGGTTGAATATTTTTCCTGTCAAATCTGCTTTTCAACAGATTTTTTTTTTTTTTTTCTATTTACATGTTAAAATGATCCAGAGGAAAACAAAACAAAACAAAACACCCCACACAAACAAAACAAAAACAGACAAACAAACAAAACCAAACCCAAACTTTTTTGAAGGGAATTTAATTCAAGTCACATATCAAATGGACTTAAAAATCAGTATTTTAGTTTTGATAATTCACTATGATTTCTAGGGGAATTGCTCATCAGGTTCTGTATCTTTCCTCAAGAGGCACATTCTTCAGTTCTATTTCATCTTTCAGGATGTGCTCTTGAAAAAAGTAATAGATATTTCAGTTTTTAGTCATGGTTTTGATATTTTGTTTTTTAAAAAAAAAAAAAGGTTACAGGATGCTTCTAGTGAATTACGTGGTCAAAGGTATTTAAAGGCAGCTTGTGATTACATGTTTAGCTGGCCACTGATTTGCAACAGGCCTCTTACTTTTTCTTTCAGCACTGAGGACTTTATGAAGGCTATAAAGAAAAGACTTCATGGAAGTATTTTAAGTCTTTTATTTGTATGGCAATGAGAAATCAGTTAAGTTTTATAGAATCATTCCTGCTGGAAGAGACCTTCAAGATCAAGTCCAAACTTTTGTTTTGTCCTGATACTTAATTTGAAAATGTTTTATTCTGTCCAGAAGATGGAAAGGAGACAACTGCTTTTCTTGGTGTAGTTTTGAGGAAAACAGAATATTTTCCCCAAAGTAAAGTGCAAATAACAATGCAGCAACAATGAATGGAATATTTGGTATTGTTGTGGTTTAACCCTAGCTGACAACTAAGTACCATGCATCTGCTTGCTCATTTCCCCAACCCAGTGGGATGGGGGAGAAAATAGAAAGAACAAAACAACCCAAACTCATGGGTTGAAGTTAAGACAACTTATTATGACAGACAAGGAAGAAAGTAATAATAATGGTGATAATAATAATAAAATAATTAAAATACAGAAAACAAGTGATGCATAATGCAATAGCTCACCAATCACTGACCAATGCTTAGTCAGTACCTGAGCAGCAATTTGCCTTTACTGGCCAGCTCCCTCTAGTTTACAGACTGGGCATACAATCATATGGTATGGAATATTCCTTCGACCACTTCGGGTCACTTGTCCTGTCTGTGTCCTCTTCCAGCTTCTTGTGCCCCTCCAACCTTCCTGCCAGCAGAGCATGAGAAACTGGAAAATCCTTGACAGCGTAAACACTACTTAACAACACATAAAAACATCAGTGTGTTGTCATCATTGTTCTTATACTAAATCCAAAACACAACACTATGCCAGCTACTAGGAAGAATATTAACTTTATCCCATCTAAAACCAGGTCAGGTATATATAGGAAATATGGGTAAGTATGGTTATATGTAAGTAATTTGTTTGTATTTTTATGTAGGAGTCTAGAAGGTGAAAACGGTTATGATTTGAAACGATTTAAGATTTTAAGACTTTCATTTGTGCATCATAAATTATTATACAGAAAGAGGGAGTAAAATTGGCATATTAAAAATAAATTAACTAAGACTTCTAAATGGTATTTATATAATAGGGGCGGCAAAGGAT
>JAAGNO010025584.1:135743-147456 GCA_033439905.1 Ceryle rudis | reverse complement strand
AAAAATCTTTAAATTTAAATCATTAAAAAAAAAATCTTATTTAAGTTATTCAGTAATAAAGTGAGTGACCTCTTAATTTCACTTAGAAATGGCTCTTAATGCTGTTACATGGTTTTAACAGTTATTTGAAATAAAATTACCCAAATAGCATGAAAACATTTATAATAGATTAAAGTGGTGGCTTAGTGGTAGGACGAGCCAGATGGGAAACATTTCACCTCTGTTGTTCTAGATCCCATTCATGATTAGTCAGAATAAAATGCAAATCGAGCTACTGGATTTTTTTCTAGACACTAAGCTTTCATTTTAAATTTTTGTCCAAACCAAGAAAGCTGTGGTTTTTTCAACTGTTGTGAATAAAAGGTTAACTTTTTTTTTTTTCTTTCTTTCTCTTCTTCTCCTCCACATAAAATCAAGAAAAAAAAGTAAAAAAATTAAAAGATACCCCAGAGCTATTGATGTTTGGATTAGAGCCTCTGGGATTTTTCTTACTTCACTGAGCTATGCTAACAGTTTCTGCCTTTTTTACATACACCTAATTTTTTTCCCATTAATTATGTTGACAATGAAATACAAGCTACTGCACCATGTATTGCTTTGTACTGTTTAGACACTGGTGAGTGGAATAAACCTTTTATACAGTGACACTAGTCAATGTTCAAAATCCAGTCTCTCCCACAGCATTCACTTATAATTGCAATATATGTCAGTTAAACTACATAGATCGATCCTCCTGTCAGAGCTACCAGCGGGTTCAGAAGGCATTGAGTGGGGCACAGACACCCCAGATCAAACTATGCATGGCTCCATAGAAAACCAGGCTGCTAAGAGAGTAATTCATTCCATGACCTGCAAAACTAATGAATCCTGGTTTCCCATAAATGTTCTTCTTATGGTCTGCCGACTTTGGCATAGAGGAATATTCAGTCTCTGATGAAAACAGATTTCCCTAAATCACACTTTCGTTCTGGATTCTGTGTTAAGGCTCACATACTGCAACTTTACCTTTGCTAAAGCACTTGTCACAGGTCTGTCTTTTTATATAACTGCCTACTTTAATGAAACTTGCATGGAATTTGTTACCTTCTGAATAGTGTTTTTCTGCATTTAGTTTAATTTTCTCAAAGATCCAAAAATCAACAGGAAAGAGACATTTTCACAGGCATTTAAAAAAAAAAAAAAATAAAAAAATCAAATCAATAGAATTGCTGTTTATCTGGGTTTTCACTAATATTAGAAATAGTTCCACATTCTTGAAGCTGTGTGTTTTGCTTCATTTTGTTTTGACCAGCTCTGGGTAATTGTCACATTTCAGAGATGAGGAACCAAAGCCTTAAATGTTCAGAAGTTCCACAGGGTCACCCAGGAACAACATAGGATGCAGCCCATTCCTGTGCTTTCAGCATGAGAATGCCATTGATTGAATACTACAGAAAGAAAATTATCATGAGAAATGGATTATCTCTCTTGCAACGCCTCTACCTTTCATTCCTTTCAACAGACCACATGCTTTGCCTGAGCACTAGTACTGTTCAAAGGAATGTGGTAAACTAAGCTAATTTTCCACTATAATTACTTCTGCTTATGGGAGTTGCATTTTGCCATCTAAAAGGAAAGCTGTGAAAGCTGAACATTGTGTTCCTGAAAGTTGAGTGTCCTGTTGCTGTTCAGTCATCCAGTCACTCTTCCACATGTTTCCTTTTTGATTCTATAGGGACAAAAATTAATAACTATTGTGGAAGTTTGGTTTTCTCTCTTTCTTTCTCAAACAGAAATGGACTTTTTTGTTTTCTTTCCATCCTTATATAAGCACTTGTCACACTGGACTTAAATCACTGGAGCAGCTGTATCTGAAGGCTATTAGACATAATGGGAGGAGCCAGGGTTATAACGTTGATGTCCTGGAATACTGAGTTGGAGCTCACCTGCACAAAAGCTATCATAAACCATAAATTAAAATCTGTGAAGGACCAGTATGATGAGTACAAAAATAGATGTTTAATCTCATCTGCCATTCTACAAACAGCTCCACCGCTCCCCACCCCAAAAAAACCCAAATGAAACAACCCACACCTACAAAGCAACAGCCAACAACAAAAACCTATCTGCAGACCTTGGGTGAATAGAGAGATGCCTCAAGAAATGGTGTGGAAAATAGAAACATTCTCTATTGATAATCAGCTCAAGGGACCTGACTTTGGGAGACTTTGACATGAATCCTTTTTCTTTTCTGATGTATAAAATAACACAGTGCAGATTTCACTTTCTCCTCTAAATGTTTCTCATTCCCTTTTTAAATTTTTTTTTTTTCTTTTAGGAATGTTAATGAATGCCTCTTTACATACAGCTAAATGAAGGACTTCAGTACATATTATGAGAATAGAATCATTCTATCCAGTAAATGTAAGGGCACGTGGGACCATGAAGGAGATGTGTGACAGATACTCAATTCGTATTCTCCTATCCATCATGAATGTAGGTGAACTGAAAGGAAGTTGTAATGGCAATTACAGAATTTCTGGAATTCCTTTAAAGGAAACCTCAAACTCACTGCTACATACACAGAAAGAAATAATACAAGGAAGAAGTCATTCGGTGTGCTGAAATATTTTGAGATTTGTTATATTTATTTCCTTACAGGAAGGTCCTGTCAAGTCAGGATCTAATTACCCTTACTCCACTCTTCATTGCTTCTTTGGTATTCTGTCTTACACTCACCTTTTTCTACACAGAAAATATTTGGTTGACACCATGTGAAAAAGGCATTCCTTTTTTTTTTTTTTTTTAAGCTGGAATTTAGTTCTATTTTTAAATTTATTTTTCACACTGTAAATTCAAATTACTGTTTTTTAAGAACTGGTCAGGTGAGACCAACATGAAAACAAAGTTATTCTTTCCATCAGAGTATTTATTTATTTCAGAATAATTACCCAAGATATTCTGGTTTTTGTAAATAGGTATTTAATTTTATATTGTTTTATTTTGCTTTGGTTTATTTTCTAAGTAGGAATACTAGTTGTTGCAACCATTGTTATGCTATTCACTACAAGCACAGGCAGGAGGGTTGGAGGTGAAAATTCCTCTAGACACCAGTATTTCCTATGATGAATGGGGCTATCTAGACAACAGCTGCCCCAGATTCACAGTCAGGAGTGAAAAAGGTGGGGCAAACAGTAGAGGTGAGACAAAAAGGGGTTACATCTTATTCCTTGTCTCTGAATCTGTGCCAACCACAATTTCAAGACTGTGTTTTACAGATGTGCTCTGAGAAAGAATCAGATACATCATTTTATAAATATGATTGGCATCTGGCTTCAAACTATCTCTCTTAACTTTAAGGCACCTTGGTAACATGGAAACCCTTAAAATCAGGGGAGAAATGTAGTGTTTTGAAGTGAACATAGTAAACATGGTCAAAAATCATAGGAACTATAGGAATCATAACAATAAAAATAGTAATTACACAAATTAAAAACTAAACAAAGAGACAATCCTAATTAATTCAACATCAAGGTTTTACTCTTCAATGTATTAATTTTGTAAATTAAAAAATTCCAATTTTTAACAAAAAAAAAAGTAGCTCTTCTGCTGTGGATATTAACAGTTTCTAATTGAAACTCTCCCAAACTGGAAAATTCATTGAAGATTTTAGTTCCCTAGCAAAAATGCTAACTTATACAGGCTTATATTTTTCAAAGAAATTTTACCTGGAAATTTCCAGCCTGCTTTAGGTCCAGACTCCAATAAGGGATTGATGTGGGAAGGGGGTCAGCTCTGACATGACTCTCTACTTCTATGATATGGAGCCAGATGTTTCAAAGGAAATGCTCTATTGGGGGGGGCCTTAGTGAACAGGAATAGAGTCATTGTGCTCTATAGTATGGCAAATACACTGACAGCTGGAAAATATAATGACAATTTAAGAAAAAGCCTGTTATATGCTAACATAGAACTCATCTCTGCATGATGACAGATACAGGGATGGAGAGCATTCCTTGTGCAATTCATTAGCATGAGCTCTAGTGTCTAAAAACAAACTTCTCAGGACTGGACTGGACGCTTCATGAAAAGAAGACAGCACACCAAATAAATCATTACTTTGGTCTAGCTTGGAGACTTATCTTAAAAGGGAATGAATGATTTTTCTCTATAAAATAGAGGAGATGTATGACAGCTTTCTCAGACATATCCCTAAGTGGATTAATTTCCATATTTGATCAACTAAATTAATCTTTGTATTTCATGGACTATATTGACTTCCTCTTCATTGATTATAGTAGGAGCTTAGATACTCTGCACTTCAGCTGTAGCTACCTTCTTATGAAAATCTACATTTAAGTGTCTTAATCTGTGAGCCAAATCCTAGAAAGCATTTCTAGATGCTGAAATTCAGGTAGGTAATCATCTCCATTCCTCCCAAACTCTTTAATAGTCTTTTCTATCATATTCTCTTGGTCTCTACAAAAGAAAGGGGGGAAAAAAATACAAAAAGCCCCAAACACACAAAAAACCCCAAACCAACAACCAAACAAAAAACACCAACAAAAAAACCCACAAAACCAATGAAAAAAACCCAACAAAAACAAACAAACAAAACAAAACAAAACAAAACAACACCAAAACAATTGTTGATCTTAATGTAGTTTTCATGAGACAAGACTTTGCAAAACTCCTTTCTAACATCAGTTTGGTGGCAATTCGGTCTCAAGAGAAAAACTGCTGGGAGAAAACCCAGGAACTGACTAGAACACACCTGTGACAAGGGCTGACTTTGAAGGTCATGGTGGGAGCACTCTAGGAGACAAGACTTTGCCATTAATCTGCTTCTGTTCTTCGTGTAAGGGCACACATAGCTGTTTCCACAGCTGACAAGACTGTGGCTTTCTTAAGCAATGAACTTACTCACAGACATAAAAAAGGAACATAAGAAAACATTACAGTCACCAAAACCATCACCATAAGAGATTAAGAGTGATCTTTTGTGGCCTCCAAGGTGTAAATTTTCTTACATTCAGTGACCAGGTTTAATCTTGAATTACATTATCACAACCCAAGTTTCATTAGAGTTTACTTTCACCTATACAATCATGTTAATGCATTTTGCAGTCTCCTAAGCATGGTATATTTATGTTTTACTTATGGAGTAGTAAGTACAGTCCATGATAGCTCACAAAAATCATATTTCTTTATATTAGTAATTTCATCATTGAAATGCCATGCAGACAGCACACTCACCTGGCCTCATGAGAAAACTGCAAGACATTGAATATATGTGTGTGGATGTGAAACCCTGAACTATGTCTTCGTGGTCACGATGCATAGAGGAAGATGTGGCTTAAGATATGTATAATAAGATACACCTAATACTGCTACTGAACCTGACTGAAATGTCAGGTAGCTTATACTGTGGCTGGTCCTGTGTAAGTGTTTAAGAAAGATGAAGAAACTGAGTTGTTCAGTGATCAGTCAAAGCCAAGGAGTCTGTTTCAGGTCTCACTAACCAGCATGGCATATCATGGGCTTCTTCATAGCCTCTTGCCTGCTGTTCTTGGAAAGTGTCTCAAGGGAAAAGTTCATCACCTTTGGGCTTTTGTGTGAATGACAAGAATGGATCTGAAGAAAGCTAAAAATGGAGGTCTGATCTCTTTTCCTAATGCTGGAGCAGAAGCAGGTTGTCTGTCCTGTATGAAAAAGAATACCAGTTGTAGAGACTATTCCGGGTGCTCCCAGCAGCCTCAGCCATGAAACCCTGCTTGTGACTGTCCAGAGGAGCTATGGATGAAAGCAAATGGTAGCGCAAAATCTGAGAGGCACATGGCATACTGCTCAACAAAACTTCTGCCACTTTCAGCTAAACAGAATTATGCAGAAAAACGATCCCTTTGATACCTTGAAAATGAGTGACATCTATTCACCATTGTGGTTAGTGCCACAATATGTATTTCAGCACAGACAAAATGTCCTCTCACATCAGGACATGATACTCTGTTTTGCATATATTTCCTCACTTCTGTAAAATGTAGGGAGCTTCTTCAGTTCCCAGGTGCCCATGGGCATATCCTGTGGACAACACTGGGAGCTGCACGGCCATCTCTGATGGCAAATGTGTCTGAAGTTTGAGAAACAGGCCTCTGATTAATAGCAGTTATTGCTGTTTCATATTAGCAGTTCTGGCATCCAGAAGTGATTTCTTACTTCCAGATTATGATAAAGAGTTCTAGCTGTAGAGTATTATCCACTATAAATAGGCATCCTTCTGTACCACAGATAATGATGATATGTAGGGTGGCACACCAGAGCTGAAACTCCTTGCATACCAACCATAAGCAGCATTTATCATTCACCCATAATATTTGTGCTGTTAGAGCTATGTATATTTACCTTGTTGCAACAGACAGACAAATGGATGGAATAAATGTATTTGCATGAAGATCTAGAAATAAATTATCAGTATCTGGTTATTAGGGCACAAATTTGAACTGCCAGAAATATCTCTGCATATGAAAGGAGGTAGAGGAAAAAAATGGCCTAGAAAGAAACTGTATTTCTCTCTGTGCAAGCAGCTTGGAAAACACCTGAGCCAGTTTTCCCTTAAGGACTGAGAAAAATTGACATAGTTTGTTTGCCCTGTGGAGCAAGCGCAGCCATAATGGGAGATTTTTGACATAGCTGGTACCTTTCTTTCTCCTACTGAATTCTCTGACTGATGCTCCTCCATCTGTTGACAGAGCCATGTAGTCCCTTTCCTCAGGCAGTAACACCAAGTGATGTGGCTTTAGCACATTAACCCCATTTGGATCATAGTATTTTTGGGGGTGGGGTTAATCCTAGGTTTACCCCTACTGTGTCCTGTGAGGCACAGACTCTGACTCCTGCTCGATCTGTTTTGCATACCACGGCATGTTACCCCAGGCAGCTCCTGTCTGCAATGATTTGTTTGGCTTCCCATATACCATTTTTATTTATCTGTTTTACAGTAATAGTGTATCTATATTCAGGCATGAGGCCACCCAGAGCTCTGGAGGCTGCTTCAGTAGTGTCCAGCTGATGTCAGCTGGCCTTGTCTGAGGTGATCTGGTGATTGTTGCTTTGGTGGGAAAGTAAAAGATGTCTAGCTGGCTAATAAGTCTCACTTTTTACAACATCAGATATTTTGTATCAGTGTCGTCTGAAAGGATATCGCTTTGCAAGATTGATCCAAGGCTGGCATGAAGAATATGCACTCAAATCTCTTTTAGAAAGATTTATAATATTAACCTCAGGCTATTTTTAAGTCACCGTCGATCTTTATAGAAGCAGTGCTGAGATTCATTTGTTTTCCTACTGGCAGAAAGTCTCTCTTACCTTTTGTAAGCTGGTATTGAACAATTTGGCTTTGGGTCAAACTGGTTTAATGAACTGTCTAGGGTTCAAACTTCTTGCTGCCATTTGCGGATGTTCAATAGCCAGTCTGTTTTAGCAAAAGGAGTTCATTAATATTTGTGGCTAAAAAGCCTTCATAACATTGATGCTCAAGAGTCTGCTGTAAATCTTTTAAGTAGCTTAAATCTTCTTTATGTAGAGGCGTAAGGTCTGAATCACTTCTTGCTTACACTACACTACTACTTTAATGTGAAATTCCTCCCTTTTTTTTTTTTCCTGGCAAGTTTGAGGACAAACTCGGACCTACAAATTTAAATCCCTTTTCCTAAACTTTGTGCAAGTGCTTTATGGACTGTAATACACATAAACCCATCTTAATTTTCTATAGATATAAATGATTAAGCTGCAAGTTTTTTAAGTCCTTACAAATTTAATACACATATCCTCAAGAAACATTGCAGAGGTTATTTTAACTCTTCTATAGAAAATTTATCACACTGATAAATTTCATAGGAGTTACTTTTTCATGACTGATTGTGATTACATTTTTTTGTGACATCCTTTGGTTCTCTTCAGACTGGACCACCTGCACAAACTTAGGAATAACATTTCTATCATGGTCACTTTAGGCCATCCAAATATGTTGAAAGTTGTTTTAACAAGGAAAATAAAATATTGCTCTCCTTGTTTATAGCAGGTAAGAAATAAAGCAGAAGGGCTTCAGCTGTAGCAAGAGAAAAGACTAAAAATGGGGGGGGGGGGGGGGTATTTAAAAAATAAGGGAAAATAAGCAGTTGGATGGATTGACCAGGGAAGTCAAGCCAGTATCCACTCAAGCACTAAATTTTTTTCTGAACAACTGAGTCAAAAAACTGTTAGGAATGGTTTAGATATAGCTGATCCAGCTTTGGGACAGGAAAATGTTGTAGTGACCTCTCATGATCTTTTTGTGTCCCAGGCATCTATGAGTGTATAGCTTGGGTGAATTTGTTGTGGAAAAGTCAGTAGAATTTAATAAATAGGAAACAAATCAAGTTCTATTGACAATCTGCCCCTGATTCTCTTTTTAAGGGAGAAAAAATCCAACCAAACATAAACGCCCCCCCCTCAACTTCTACTTTAAGACCCTTTTCAGTGCAAGAATCTAGCATATCAGCCTTTATAATTTATGAGAACAGGACTTTTCTCTAAGTCTGTCATATCTATTTCTACAGGCCATACTTTTAAATTGTTTTTTTTTTTCTGACAATGGAAAAACTTTTAGAGAAATTATTAGTCTTTTCCAAAGTTGGTTGTTTTTTTTTTTCTTTTTATTAATGATCATGTACTTCAGTTGTACAGCTAATTAGTGAGTATATAAGATCCAACAGAATGAGTGACCAGGATGGCAATGTCATTTTAAGACATGATCTATGAAAAGAAAACCCTTTTGAAGAATGTAAATTTCCAACAGTGTTTGCTTAGATCTAAAAAGACCTTCACCCTGTTTATTTGAGAAAATTACTTTTTTCTCCATAGTCTCACTTGGACATGTGACATGTTTAGGTAGTTATTTCTATGACCTTAAAACAGCCTTAACTGTCTTGGAACTGTAGGCTACTCAGCACGTTTGCTACTGGCTTGTTCTTTAGATACTCCAATGATACCACATATGCCCATTCATCTACTTGCTGAGTTTCTCTTCTTTCCTTTCTTCTTTGATCTTTTTTTTGTTTGTTTTTCTGTTGTATTTTTTTGTTGTCTGACCACAAACACTATATGGTATAGCTTCCCTACCAAAACTTTGAAATGACTAATTCCTGCAACACATTTCAACACATCCTTAACTGATAATTGAAGTCTATGCACGAGGCAGTGAATGGTACCCATCAATGGGAAGGTCTCCTGCAGTAATGTGCCAAATATGCTCTTTATCTCATTCATTGCCAATGTCTCGTCTGTTACATATCCAATCGTTTTTTTGTAGCTTTAAAAGATATGTCCTCTGTCAAATTTCTATATACCAAAAAAGGACAAAGGAAAATTAAAAATTACATTTGTAGAAGTGAAACTTGATTGATTCCAGAAGACTCAGGAAAAATGTTGTTGACATTTTTTTACTTCCAGTCTCTGCATGTCAATGAGGTATGATGATTGATTTTTTTCAGAAAGTGTTCTCATCAAGTAGGAGAGCAAGAGAGAAAGTTAATATGGCACAAAATGAGCTGCTAACTTCTTTTCCATTTCACTGACAATATGGTATTGGAGCAGCTGTGATTAGAACAAAGGATGTTCCCAAACTGTGCTCCATTTAACTCCTGCAACTCTGTAAGGTCACACAGTGGGAGAAGGAATTAAAGGCCTTTTGCCGTCTATTCCCTTTTACTTTTTTTTTTTCCCTTTTTTTTTCTTGAAGGGAAAAAGGGGAAGGCAGGGTTAATGGAGACTGGGAACTGGTGGAGTTGTCTCCAAGCAACTTTTGGATGTCTCTGTTTTCAAGTCAGTCAGGAAAACTTGAAGCTGCCCATGAGTAAATATTTATTAACTGAACTGAAGAATTTAGAAACCACACTGAAGCCCACTGAAGGCATGAATATTGTGTTGTGTCTGTATGTGTGCTTATCATGGAATCGTAGAATGGTTTGGGTTGGAAGGGACCTTAAAGATCATCTAGTTCCAGCACCCCTGCCATGGGTAGGAACACCTTCCACTAGACCAGGTTGCGCAAGGCCCCATCTAACCTAGTCATGAACACTTCCAGTGGTGGTACATCCACAACTTCCCTGGGCAACATGTTCCAGTGTTTTACCACCCTCAAAGTGAAGAAGTTCTTCCTAATTTCTAACTGAAATCTACCCTCTTCCATTTTGAAGCCATTACTCCTTGTCCTATCACTACAAGCCCTTGTAAAAAGTCCCTCCCCAGCTTTCTTGTAGGCCCCCTTCAGATACTGGAAGGCCACAATGAGGTTTTCCCAGGACCTTCTCTTTTCCAGGATGAACAACCCCAACTCTCTCAGCCTGTCCTCATAGGAGAGGTGTTTGTGGCAGTACAGGCCCCCCACTACCTGGGCCGCTTTGTGAGGTCAACTTCTAGGCCGTGCTGTAAGACTGCCCCCTGCCTTACTTGGCAAGGCTGACTCCTAGGCCACTTTGCAAAACTGGTACTATCACTGCTTAGATGACTGCAATTCAATGTGAAACTGAACAGACTCCTGCACCATCCAGAGGTGGTATAAGTGAGATGAGTTAGGCTGTCCCTAACTATATCTATAACTCCTGAATGCTTTGGGAAGGTGCCAAGGAAAGACCACATCCCCAACAGGGATGAGCCAAGATTAATGGCCACAGTGGAAAAGTACTAGTCTAATACTCATCAAAGTCAATCATCTTGTGATCCTATAAATACTGATCCTAAGTGAGGCCCATTGGAGCTCTCCAGGATCTTGTATGTCCCCTGAGTTGGGAAGCCTCTCAGGCCAGATTCTGAACGTCCATCTGTAAAGACTGATGAAGGGAATCACTGTCTGCTTGTAATAAGCTGACAAAGGGAGACATGAGTATTTACGAACTACAGGATTTTTTTTGTGAAAAATTCTGGAGATCCCGGGGTACCCAAATTTACTTTAATATGCAGAATTATAACATCTTACTTGTAGGTTAACCTCTATAACCATATACAGCTATGTATGTGCATGTGTATGTATGTACATGTGTGTTCATGAATGATTTGCTTTTGTTTAGTAATTTGTTAGCTTTATGGGGCTTAACGCATTTACCATGATCGATTGTTTATTCTTGATTCAGCATTATTAGCCTATCAATTATCATACTAGTGTTAATGTATTAGAATTGCTACTATCATTTACCTCAAAGGCACAGTGTTACACCAAGCACTTCACTAAGGTCTCAATACCCAAAGATCCTTAGACATAAACCATTGACCAGGTCTGGGACTAGGGGTAGATCTAACCTTATTCTCCAAAGGAGTTTGAAGGGAAAGGGAGTCTATTCTGAACTTCGTGACTGAATGGGAGGATTTCCCTTTATATCTAACATTCCCAATCTCCCTGACATCCTTAGTAATAAACCACTGACCAGGTCTAAGAATAGATTTAGCCACACCTAGACTCCTCTCTGAGGAGTTTAGAAAGAGAGACCATTCTGAAACCCTGGTAACTCAACAGGAGGCTCACACTTAGCCCTTTCTAAGTGTAAACCTTGGGATGAGCAGGAAGAAGGAAAAGATAACACCATTGTTATCTCTCAGCCTTGTTATCCAATAAGGTCTGCCAAGTTCCTACAGAGCATGCACAAGAGACCAGGGTCGAAAGTTTAGCTGTGAGGAAGACATCTTACTTCATCCTCAAGAC